>VZTV01017987.1:0-12033 GCA_013400875.1 Anhinga rufa | reverse complement strand
AGGTGGAATTTTCAAAGCCAAGCAGAGCACTTAGGCATGGTTTCATTCCTTTCAGTGGAAAGTTATATGTCAAAATCTAGGTCCTAGGATTTTCAGGTGGGTGGATTATATGTTTAAGCAGCGATTTAAGATAATTTAATCTAAAAGAAGGAATTCAAAGTTGAATTTTAAACCCATTCTTAGTATTTTATTTGTCTCTGAGAAGAACTTGATTGTTTTGTTTTGAATATGAACTTTAATTCTTGCCTTTAATATAATCAAAACAAAATTGACTGTAGAAGAACTGTTTTCAAGACAATTCTACAACAGGATAATTGAACAGAGACCTTCATCTCCAATTTATTACTTGGCTACAGGTCCAGGAAAATTGCAAAATGCCTGGGAATGAATGGAACTGACACCGATATGGTGGCATAATATTTTGCACCTCAGTAATATTCAGCCAAGGACACTCTGAGGTTTTATCAATAAACTAACAGGAGAATTAATGTTTCCTCATTTTACAGATGTGTGAGGAAGGCTTAGAAGTGTCAAGTGACTTGACTATTTCCTGTGACTAGTTGGAAAAGATGGAAAAAAATATCTATTACCTTCCAATGTCTCTGTTTTTTTAATGCTCGATAGCTGTGTTGATGGAGGAGCTGAGATTCGTAGATTGCTTGGAGCCTGCCAGTGCAGCAAAGCCGTGTGCACATGGTATAAAATATGCAACAGAGCCACTGCATACTAGTGGGTTTTGTATTTCAGTGGGACCAGTCTGTGCTTCAAATGTGTCATTATCCTTCATAAGGAAGTTTCTCTCTACTCTTGAATCAGCTCACATTGTTAATGTGCTCATCAGCCAACTCAGAAGGATATACAGACAGCTGCGAGGAATCTAATTAACATTTGACTACAAAAGAAGAAATTACAATCTACTGTACTATTTAATCTGTCAGCGAAGGTCTGGATTAGAAATGGGTTCAGTATTTCTCTGTAGCTTTTCCTCTGTTTTAATATAATAGAATCATAGTCATTAGAGGTGGATAAAACCTATTAATTTATCTTGTCCATCTAGCATTACTCCTACTTTTACCCTTTAGATGACCCTAAGAAAACCTCTTCCTCTTTATATTTGTCTCCATCAAACACCTGCAGATTGTTATCATCTCTACTTCTAGTCATCATTTACTTGGGCTTAAGTAATTCATGTAATGTTTCCCGGCAAATCAAAACTTCCATCATTATTTCTATGTTCTTTTCTCCCTAAGCACCTTACAACATGTCAGCATTATCTCCAGCATGGTAGAGTGTTCTTACCATCCAGAAGAAGTACCTGCATTCTATATTAAAATCTATCTACTATTTAGTTTAAAGTTACTATTAGTGAAGGAATCATTAAAAGTCACTCCATGCTTTTTCTGGAAAAAAAGAAGAAAGAATAATTGCATTTCTGTGTGATAACTGCTCTTTAATGGATAGAAGATAGGGCAGAAGTATTACGAAGCACAGAGTAGTTTGAAAAGGAGTAGCTTTTTCAGATTAATCTGAATGTTCAGAGGGTTTTTTTCTGAACAAATAGGAACAAACAACAAATTGTTTGGATCAGAGAGAGCGATTGTGTTGACAGCAGACATATGAATGATACTGTTTTTACAGATGGACTAGTGAGAATCAAATTGAAGCTATTGATCTGTATTTGTGTAGGATCCTGCTAAACAGAAAGCTTTGAGGGCTTTGCCATTAGCAGCATGGGTCATTTTACCAACTAGGAAAGGCAACACACTCTGTTTCTGTCATACACATTCCATTGCTAGCACAACAGAAGATGCCTAGTCTTCAAAAAATGTCAAGAGCCCTTCTGTAGAGATGGGGATAATCCTTTTTAGATATAATTAAAAGCCTTTCCTTGTCCTTCAACAAGCGCATGCACAAAAGATAACTCTTTCGAAGCAACACATCAACAGGCTGGAAAAAATCTAAGTTAACTTTTTAACTTCATTAGCTTTGTATCTTCTGTTTAGTGGAGACTGAACCCAGACTGAAAAGAGTGGGCAGTGACAATAAGTCCTCAGGTCTCAAATTGTTTAGTGCCTTTGCAAGAGCGTAGAGAGAAGCACAGATCTTGCTTAAGGAGGTCAATTTTGGGTCTTTCCTCTCCAGAGTCTGTATTGCAAGTTCTCATTAGTGACCGATCTCCTTGGGAATCTGAGCTGGTGGAAGTGAGCAACGAGCTTATTTGTCATCATGGTTGCTGGTGGGACTGGGACCACCACCAACCTGATTCATTGGGAGCATGTAATTGCAGCCAGTGGTCAGTAGGAAAGTACAGCAAGTGTGAAAAGAAATACTTAGGCTAGTGCTTTTTTTTTTTTAAGGTTATGATTCATGAATTTCATTTGTTGTTACAAGAAGGATGGTTTTATCAGCTGAAACATATTTCTTTCTTGTTTGTTTTGATAATATCAGACTTATGTAGAGGGATCATGTTTCAATATGACATCCATGGAATGATGCTAGATAAGGACAAAGTATTTGTACCTTCATAATCAGTTTCCTCCATATGTAGAGAAACATTTATCTTATCGGGGATTGGAAAAGTAATCGAGGCATCTGATTTCAAAACTTGCAAATGTATCCCATTTACCTTCAAGTCACTTGGAGGAGGAAGGGTAGAAAGTGTTAACCTTAAACAAACTTTAGGTCAAATTATTTAATCTCTGTGCTTCCATCCTCTAATACTCTTACTTAGGAACACCATAAGGTGAACTGCAGCACCGTTTTCTTCATGCATGGATTATTCTCATTCATTTTTACTGTTTCTCCAGGTTAAGTGGAGATGGTAAGAAAAAAGTCTACAGCTATAACATCTCCTCATGTATTGAAGAAACACTTTAAGAACTTTATCCACTTAAACAAAATACAGTTAAGTCCCAATTATTCATTATTTTATTATCAGAAAAAAATCTTAAATCTTCGGTCTAGAAAAAATGAACTTCAGGAAGACAGCAACAGCCTACTGTAGTTACATTCATAGTTCTCTGCTCTTGTCAACAGAGTTGCATTGCCAGAAAGGTCAGCAAAATACAGAGGAACACTTATCCATTCCCCTTCTGGTTTTTTGTACATTTCTGAAGCTGGGAGATGATGTTCTCTTTCCATCTGAGCTCAGCCATGGAAAAGACAACTTTAACCACTGATATTTGGTGAGAATGACAGTTGTAACAGAGTTGCCAATATAAGAATTTGCCGAAGCTCAGCACAAATTTAACCATCACTGAAAACAATGCAAGATCTATATTAAAGAGGGGATATGGAAAGTTTTTCCTAATTACTGTGTTCACATATATTATTTAGAGGCTGTGGGTTAAAACTGCCAGATTCTTGCTCAATAGATTATCACCCATGATAGGGTGCAGTGGTGCTAAATAAAGCCTCTGTAGTAGGCAGGCTTGAACATACAGACCTTAATGCAATAAGTGTCTTTGCCCTAGAGTGACATATAGTATAAAATGGCCTTAAATTAGGAATGAAATAGATTTCAAACCTTTTTAAACTGTAAAAGAGATATAATGAGAACATAATGTGAATCAGATGTGGTCCAACAGCAGATAGAGATAGCCAAAACACTGTTTCTGGTGGTATCAGATACCAGGAGAGAGCTCTTATCAGCCACAAACAATTTTATAGTCAGAACTGGATGAAACTTGTATAAGACCATGTTTCCACACATTATACTGCAAATTGTTTTTAAAAAGTAAATAGCCCTTAACTACAGCATGCTGCAGAACTCTATTAGAAAGCCTTTTTAGCAAGGTTATGAATTTTCAGTAATTGCTGTGGTAATCCATATTTAGCATCTGCAGGATTACTTTTAATCAGCTTTGAGGATATGATTTGACACCATTAGTTTTATGCTTCAGCATTTAACCAGTTAGGCTGCAAAAAAATGCCATCATTTTGCTGACTTAATTTAAAGCCAATAACAGTAAAACAGTGAGGGTAAGAGGGAGGAGGGAGATTTGGTTACCAGAAAAAGATGAGGAAAATGGCCATGTGCTGCTTTAAAAAATGCACTCATTGGATCAATAATTGTGGTAATAAAACGAGACTTTGTTCTCCTGTAGCACTTTTCCTCCATAGATCTCAAGGCCCCTGTGCATTATGAGTCAAGAGTAACATGTGTTCTGCATATTTCTACATATTTTTTTCTGTGGTTCTTAAATAACCTCACCTCTGTGTGTGTGTGTTATATATATTATTTCATTGCTGGTTTCTTCTCAATATTAAGTTTCTCACAGCCTTCCTCTTAAATGTCATTTTGCTTCTAATCATGTAGTAGGACCAAGTCAGTACATTCCTTTTGCTCATAGGGTGACTGATGCTTTCATCAAAGATGCTTTCTCCAGTTGGATTTTTGCCTAGATAATGGATATACAGAGGTTGATTTGCAATCAGGTAGTTTCCAACCAAGTGGTTCCTACACTGTGCCTTTTCACTGTGTGTTCTACTGTGTTTCCTGAGCGGTGGAAAGGTGTTAACAAGTTTCTGTATAGGCTTGGTCACAGCTCATCCGGATCCTTATCAGACAATATATATATTAATAATTACTATTGATCAAGGACTTGGTGTTTATTTCAGTGTTTGGTTTCTGGTTTGGTGTCCACACATGTGACTTCAGTTAACCCTGATGTTATTTATGAGACAGCATCAAGCTGAGCATTTGGTGCTGGGACTGTCCTCAGGGAATGTGGGTCTGAGGTTTACAGACAGAAGACGTTGTTAGAGTATTCCATGGTGACCTGCTGCAAAGCACAAACCAAACCCATCACTCAATTGCTACAGCACAGGAAAGAGTGACTCTTGGTTCTTTTTAAATGAACTTTGTAGGCTTGGTATTGAATGGGAGGATATAGTCTGGCAAGATATAAAAGTGTCAGGCTGGGAAGGATTTACATTTCTTCTAGTAAGTCTCCACTGTTAGAAAGTTGCCTCTTATTTCAGGCCCTTCTCTTTAGCCACTACCCTTTGCCAAGACTGGCTGGCCATGCTCAGAGCTGATAATGTGGAAAACAAAGTCATCTGTGCCAGGCAGGTCTAGAAGTTTGAATTCAGATCTTCCCTTTATTTACCAGGAAAATAAACTGTGCTGAGTTGGTCACACACTTTCACATTGTTGAAGTGAGTCCTCAAGCCTTGCTACATGCAAGGTCAACAAAACCTGATAAAAAACAAGGGTAAAATGAGTACTTTCATCATGCCTGTTTTTAAAATCACAGTGTTTGATAAAATATAAGTAGTGTCTCACTCTATTTGCAAGTCTATCCAAGATAAATTCCTAAACATCATTCAAGTGGCCCCTTCCAAGGCTCTCATGTGTGTTTAGTGAAAAGGTAATTGAGCTTAATGATAAGAAGAGAAGCACTGGGTGCGATATTCTCAAAAAAATTAAGTCTTTTTTCCTCTTCAGCAAGGACAGTAAATCCATAACAGAGCAAGCATCCATGCTGCTCTACAGCCAGCCTGCCTCGACCCTTACTTGAAGGTCTGAGAAGAGAGTTCAAAGAACTAGTACCTGTTTTATGCTATTCGTGTAACAAGATCACCTCCCCTAGTGACAGGAACTGGATGGGAACAACTTTATGATAACTGCAGCAGCTTGGAAGGGAGAATATGAAGTTGATTTTTAGCTTAAGCCATTGAGTCCAGCAAGCTATCCACATGCAGCACTCTGTGAACTGAAAATTTGTGAGTTTGAGGCAGATTCTAATTTTAGTTCACAGCCTCTGATTTCTATTAATGTTGTCAGTGTGTCATTGGAGAGGTACAAATGATTTAAAAGATATATATTCAAGGAGTTCTTGAATGTGACCTTATCCAAATTTCTCATAATGCTCAGGAAATGTCCTCCAAATCTGAATGTCTCTTTTAATCTACATTGTTCCTGAGGCTTTTTTTCTCCCCCAGCCAATAAATGAAGAACATAGAGTGTTTTTACTGCTCTACTCCTGAATGTCAGTCAATGACTGAACCACAGATAACAAGCATAGGACTCGAAGCCTCTCAGATGCTCCTGTGATAAGTGCTAGTATCAGATCCTGAGTAAATATATAGACCTGTTCTTGCTCCAGGTGAAATGAATAATACAAGAACCATTAATTTCACTCACAGCCAGATTATGCTTTAAACCAGACAATAAAGAACTTCTAACCTGGCAAGATCCATTGAGAAAAGAACAGTTGTTCAGTAGCCAGGCCAAGATGACAATTAAATAGGAATTGAAAAAGTGCTGGATCTCACCTGCTGCACCGGCAAGGAGAGGAGCCCTGCTGCTGCCTCCCGCGTGTGCTGGGTTGTGCCTCTGCCATGGGCTCCTCAAGGGGGCTAAGTGTGGGACCACGCTGAGGCACAGCCAGGGCATGAGGTCCTGCATGCCAGGAGACCATCCTAGAAGGCACATTGCTGGGACACCCCAGAACTCTTGCCCCTGCTCCATTTGGGGCCCAGGCATGCCCAATGCTGTTCTCCCTTCCCCGACATCATCGTGGTGGGCTGGAGTTTAGCCTAGCTGACAAGTCTGTCATCAACATGCTTGCACATCTCTCGCCATGTACTGCTTGCAAGACCTTGAGGCTCTGGTAGGGGTACTGAAGACTGCTGAAGTGCAGGGGTGTGCAGGGTGAGAGCTGAAAGCTGGTGAACTTTTGCAGCAGGGCAGACTGGCTGGGAGGCCCCAGTACAACAGCAAAGCTAAGGAAGGTTTCTGAGGGCACTTCCAAGAGACAGAGTAGGAGCCATTGTAGCTGCAGATACCCAGAGATGAGTGAGGTTAAATAATATGAATATGCCAACAGAGAGGTCAGCCAGGGACGGCATGCAGAAGGCAGCTGAAGCCTGAAAGCTGAGAGACTGCAACATGGTGTAGCTGTGCAATTTGTTAGATTGGTTCATCCAGGGAAAATGTCGTTGAAATGGGACATAATGGCTCAGGGAAAGGTACAGTGGGCAATATGCCGCCATTTTTCTAAATGGAACCCTAATAAGGGAAAATTCCCCTTTTATAATTTAAAAGGGGACTTCACGTAAGTGAGAATGAAGCCCAAGTGGACTTAGTCTGAGCTGCTGGATTGGAGCCTTAAGTGCAGGCTGGTCACAGAAATGTCTGTTGCTCAGATATCAGTGCTCATTTTTCTCCAGGAAATTTTCACGCACAAGCCTGCATCTTCATTCAGCAATACTGCAGGGCTGTGCTGAGTTATCTGCATTGATCTGGTAAATGAAAGGCCCCTTGCTGGCAGCAAAGCACAGACTCTGAGCCCTGAAGCAAACTGGAACAAGGAAACTCAGACAAGCACAGGCAGTGTCCTGTTATGTATGCATGTAAGCTTGTAACACAGATGTGTATGTGTATACAAATATTTAGTCAGAAAACATCCAATATCTACAGTCTCCCTGACTTTAAGATATTTTGGTTGATTTTTTTTATTTCAAATTATTTCAGAAAAGAAAATTGACATAGACCAAATATATGCATGCTTATGTATGTATAAAAATGTAACCTTTAGAAACCCTGAGAAGTGAATGACATCCTTAAACACAGACTAGTGGCCAAGAATAATGTTTGTATATGGGGCTGAGAAGTGTGCAGAATATAGTTTTTCATCAAATCATGGAAATTAGAGATAGAAAAGGCCTATTAGATCATCCTGGCCATTCCCTTGGGCCCAAGGTACAGGAGAGCAGGAAAAGAAACAAACAAAAAACCCCATTAATGCTGTAAAATATCTATTTTTTCCAGAAATCACAGTGCAAACAGGAGTCCTGGGACAGCCACTGTATTTTATGTTATGCAGTTGTCAAGACTGATATACAGAAAGAAAAAAAGAATTTGGAGCTTTCTTTAAATGCCTTGGCCTTTTCTTTTCTCACATAACAAGCTTTCCATGATTCTTAATGTTGAGACTTTTTATTTTGTTTCCAATGTTGAGTCATTAAAAATAAAAGAGATAATAACCACGACACTGACACAACATTTCACGTATTTAAAGAATTAAGTGATTCTTGTAGAAAAGCTGTGAAATGGGCAGCTATTTTGACAAGTGCTTTATCAGTGCCGATGGATTTATTAGAGAACATTGCTCTTGCTTTTTCCATGGGGAAGATGAAGCAGAAGTGAAGTGACCATGAAGGACAGCTAGTGAGTCAGTGGCCAAGCCAGGATGAAATTCAAGAATTTCATCCGAGTCTTCCAGTGTTTCAGGGTTGGACATTTTCCCATGTTGCTCTGAAGGGAGTAACTGAAGACACCAGCTCTTTGTAACCACTGAAGCAGAGCAATTCTATAGGCTGGGCACACCTGTACTAACTGCTAAAATCATTACAGTCTTCACTAATTAAGATTGGCACAGTGCTTGCTGCTAGTACTATATCCCCGTAATAGATATAGCATTAAATATTTTGAAGTGGCAGCTGAAAAGGTTTTAGCAGTGTCCACTTTGGATTATGGGTCTACATTTTCTTGAAGGTCTTTTATTACTTGGCAGGTTTTGGTTGTTTCTTTTTAAAAAATTGTTGGCAATGCAACTGTTGACTTCCAGAGAGAAGGATGGGGATTTTTTTTGTAACCATAATGATTTTATCCCATTTGCCTCCATTTAATTTGGAAATGGAAACCGTATCTTTAATGCTAATTAGGCAGCACATTACTTAGTCTTCCTGTCCTCATGTAAATAACAATTAGCAATAATTTAGCAGTTGTACACTCTGGCATCTTCTAAGCCATACTATTGTATACTATTCCAAATTCTTTTGCATTAATTAGGATCATAAGCCAATCAGCACTAATTAAGAAGAAAATAAGTGTAATAACTAATGAAACAAAGCTAGTGATTTGTATCTGTTCAGTAGTTCTTTTCCCCTCTGCAGTTTATCAAATAGTTGTAATGCATAGGAACTTCTTCTAATTGAAACTAATTATGAGGTTTCCCCTGTTACTTTGAGCCTCATGTTCAAATCCCATGAAGCTCATTAAATAAGTAACAAAGCTGGAATCTTTAGCACATATTGTAACTTGGTTCGCGTTAATTAGCACCACGTTTTGGAGGCAGTAAGAGGCTGTTCAGCAGCAAATGCTACCTAAAGGGACATTAGGTAGGGATTTTTGCAGATCTAAGAGGCTGCGCAGAGACCTGAGCCAGATATTATCAGATATGGCTGAAATGCCACATATCTACCTCAAGACTGTATGCTAAATACGGTACTTCTGCAGTTCAACCCATTTTAACACTGTCTTAATGTCTGTTGTTATTTGGAGCAAGCATCTGGGGAAATGTAGGTACTTAAATATACAGTCATTACATCTGAAGGTCATTCCTGTCTATTGGTGACTGTGTCATAAAATAGCATACATTTTCTACTGCTGTTTTGGGTATCATTAGCACCATTTCACTTTCAGAAGTGGGTAGCAATCTAGATGCCAGCATCTCTGCAGATCCCAGGCCTATTTAACAGACTGAAATTGCTACATGATGTTTAATGATGCTAAAAATATATATGATGGTATGTGCCGTCTCCATTTAGTTCTGTGTAGTAATTTAAAGATAGGCAGTCAGTAAGTATTGAATACAGTTCAAGGTGGGTGAAAGAAATCCGCGTGCCTATATTTTTGTGTCTTCTTACTACAAATTCACCTCATCTTAAGCCATTTTCAGTACAATCTTATGGGACAGAGCCACACACTGATCTTACAACAGGCTGCTGCCTTGCTGCTGTACTGCCACTCTCAGTCTTTATGGACA
Organism: Anhinga rufa; assembly: GCA_013400875.1. Taxonomy (NCBI): domain Eukaryota; kingdom Metazoa; phylum Chordata; class Aves; order Suliformes; family Anhingidae; genus Anhinga; species Anhinga rufa. The sequence goes on along the minus strand of VZTV01017987.1, from coordinate 2,257 downwards.
AAGCCATGCATGACCTGATCTCATTGGAAAATCTCACATGCCCTGAAACCAGACTGAGTCAGAACAAATCACAGTCTAGTTTGTGCTTACATGCTATCCCTTTCCAGCTGACATTGCTTTGAGATTGTTAATTAATTGACTAATTAATTAAAATACCCTAAAAGTGGTGCAGTAACTCTGACACCTTTGATATTCTGTTGTTGTTGGATCTTCTTTGACTTCCCAGTTGTGTATGTACAGATTGTCAGAGATCTCTCACCCCACCACCAGCCTCCAGCTTCTCTTCTTGGGACTGTGAGTCTGGCCCAAAAGCCATGCACAGATGCAGGATCATGCTTCTCTGAAGTATTAGCATTGTTTTCTTCCTGCCTATGAAGACTGTATCTGGGCAGCTTGCAGACAGGGTCCAGTGGTAACTGATAACCCCTACTGTAGCCAAAGTAAGAGATGTCCTCATGTAAATCAGGAAGAAAGAAGTGCCGGTGCCCACTTTCCCCTCTACATTTCCAGACAAATTGTTTTCACTGAATTACTATTATCATTTAAAGTGCTGTTTTATGAGTACTGTGGAAAAGACCATGAAGTATCACTGCAGTCTTCCCAGATGAAAAAGAGGCCCCATGTAAATTATGAAACTCTGAAAAAGGCATGTGATCCAAAATTACTGAAAATATGTAAAATGCCTCTTTTTGAAATCTCATGGTCACCAAATGGAGATACTTCCAAGGACACAATAAACATATTCACAAAGGCAATCTACAAATCAGTTTTTTTATTTCCTTGCATATGGATGACATGACCAACACACATGACATACACAGCCTGCAGGTTTTTAGTGTGGGTACATCAGAGAGTATAGAGATCCACTCTGTTAGAAAAGTTGTCCTCTATCAATGATGGAAGATGTAGTTTTTCACCTGGACAACTTAGTCCATAAATGGTCATTTCTAGAGCACTGACTTGCTCAAGTATTTCTTCATAAAGTTGAATCCAGTGGTGTCAATGTCCCATTGCCCTGTTATGCATCACAGCCAAGCAGCGTGTGGATGCTGATGTGTTTATCTGAATCAATCAGTGAGTCAAATGACTTCCTTTTCTGGGCAATCAGAGCTTATCTCTAGTAAAAAACTTTGGTGGTTCCTGGATGTTGGAGAAGCAATGTGATGGGAGATATCTCCAAGGTCCACTTTGATAACCTGCCTTCTCTTAACAGCACCCTCCAAGGAGCAGAGGGGAGCATGACTGATGTTACCCTTTTATTCGCATTAAATGTCTTTGAGGAAGAAATAGAATAAAAACATCTTCAGCTACCCATTTTTACTTTTCAGTCTCAAGCACCTGAGGGAGTTTTATAGAGGAAAATGGCTACAACAGACTCCCCTCCTTGTGCAAACTGAAGCTTCAGTATACATCAAAATTAAGATATAGTATCTATTTTCTGTGGCATGCCTCTAAAAAAAGAAAACAGACAATGTTTTTCTTAGGAATATATCAAAACAGTTTAATAAATGGAGCAGCTGTCCCTGCAGGAAATCTCCTAGGGCTTGCTGCTGGTCAAAAGTACTATTCTTGACATTAGATTTCTTTATCCAAAAATAAAATACCTTCCAATTAAAAATGTAAAAAAATAAAATAAAATTGAAGCTTAATTTGGTGTTTCCAGTAGAAAACATATATGTCTAAAAAGAAGTAAAAGAAGAAACTAAGTTTAAGGAAAAGTAAAATACCTATTGCATTGTTTTGACATATAAATAGCTTGTTTGTGAGCACCCAAAAAGCACAAGTGAGACTGTCCAGTTTCTGTGTGTTTAAAATTCAAGAATGCACACTAGAAAGAATTAACTGGGAAGACCTGCTCTCAAATCCCCTGCAGACACAGCAGCAGATCACCAAGGTTTTGTTACTCGCGAGTACTTCTAGCCATGTCCTGATGGGAGTCTGAAGGCCAAATAAGTCAGGGAACAAGAGTATTTTTTAATCATTGGAGATGACTTAACCAATGGTGCACATAAAGGAAAGGAAAGGGAAACTGAGGGACTGTACAGTCCTATTGGGGAAAACAAAGCCAACAAGGAGTCACCAGGATGTTTTTTCCTTCTAATGGGATTTTTTTCCCATATACCTTTCAATTGTTTCTAATTATGATCTGTACAAGAAGTGGTTTTAACAACTGTAAATGGGTAATGCTAGTACTTTCCTTCTTTCAGAGGCCTTTTGAGGTTTGATTCACTAAAATCTGTAAAATGTTTTGAGATCT
>VZTV01017977.1:0-34216 GCA_013400875.1 Anhinga rufa | reverse complement strand
GGGGGTGGGGATGTGGGGGGGTGTGTGGGATTAAAAAAAGATGGTTTAAAAGAACATACAGATCATTAAGATTCCAGTGTCAGATATCCAGAGGATTCTTCCTTATATCTATGCATTACAAAGCAGTTCTTTAACAGTTTTTTGCCCTTATCCTCTTTCACTGGATGAAGTGGATAGACTGTATTTCTAATTAATTTTTCCAATATTACCAAATAAAGATTGCAGAGACACCTTTAAACTCCTTTTGATGCTTGATTTTAGATTTTGTATATTTAAACTGTCTCCTTTTGTGATCTGTTAGAGTGTCAGAACCACAGAGCGTGGATGACTCTGCCTTTACCTGGTGGCATTTAGATTGTCCTTCTGGTCATTACAAGGAGAGCTGAGCCTATTCATTAAGTGCTTCTCAATGTGGGAAAGATGAAAGAAGTTAAAGGATAAGCAGAACATTAGGCTTGTTTTACAGAACAGTTACGTGGGTGACCAGTGTGGAACTTCAGTTTCCCATAAAAAAGGTGACAAAATTTGCCTTTTTATGAAAATTAGGTCATTTTCCTCTGGAAAATGCATATTTCTGTTTCTATAACCATACTGTTATGCACTGTTAAAGATGCATTATAAATATGAGCCTAGCTTTCAGTCTCCATTCATCAGTGTGTGTTACCAGTGACTAGTGTAATGTATTCTTTCCTACTGGCTTTGTCTTTGCATTCCAAACACAATTTCTGCGCCAGGGCAAGTGTTGAGGACCACCAGCCTTTCCCTGTAGAAACTGTCCTTTCTTTCTGTTTTGTATATTCTCCTGCTCTTCCTTTAAAGTAAGCAAAGCAGAAGACTACTTCTAATCCAGAACGAAAAGTTGATGAATTAATTTCTGCACCTGTGAAAATATAGTTTAAGCTCTTATCCTGACGTTGGAATGATTCCAATAATTTTACAATATATTTAAAAAGCATATAGTAACATTTCTCTTTCTATTGATGATAGCTTGCATCTACCTTAAACAGCTATCTAAGGTGTTCTGTTTAATTCTTTCCCTTAATCGTCACCCCTTTAAAGAGATAAAGTTATACTAAAAGTAAAAAGAAGTTTTATTTAGATTAAGGTCCATTTTATCTCATATTTATTTTGTCTTACAACTCACAATAAATGATAATTTTATGCTTTAATACTTCTGAAGAATAACACCAGATTATATAGCTTTACTGTCAACCCTCTGCAGAATTCAGAAGCAGGTCATGCTACAGGCTGGAAACAAAGCCAAGTAGTTTCTAAGGATTTCCCTTTTTAGTTAAACATTGCTCAGTGGACAGTACTCTGCACATATTAGTCACAAGAGCAGTAGCTATCTTCCAGAATATGTATTAAGCCAGTTCTCAAGAACAAGGTTTTAAAATATTCAGGTTTCCTCTATAGTTATGCTGCTGAATGAGCAATCCATTCAAGTGTAAGCAGCAGGGAAGGAAAACGGGAAAATACAATTTCTGAAAGGTTTCTACTTCATAGGTTAGCACTGTGCAGGAATTGAGAATTCTCCCGGTTTGTGGATGTTATTCGGTAAGCTGGACAGTAAAGAAAACAGGATTTATGAGAAGCTGCTTTTCTACAACCGTTCAGAGTTTGAGAGAGAGGCAATCAAGATGGGAGAGAGCCTACGGATTTTAAAAGATAAGTTGGAGAGATGTTTTTAAAGAGTTATGGAGGTCAGTTGTATGGATCCAGTAGGAAGATTAAATCCAAGAAGCTTATTATTAGGGAATGAAGGCTTTCAGGTGATATAGGTTCGTGCAGACTGGAAAGTATGGGTTTTAGCCTCATTTCTTTTCTCGGTGTTTGGTTTCTAATGGGGAAGGTGATGGAGTGGGCTTGAAAGAGGTAATGCTCTGAATCTGGAGTTTTCTAACAGTTTACCATCCACCATGGTCTCCTAAAAGTGCAAGATTTCATTTGTCTAGAGCTGAGGATGACTTGTTGATATCTAGTGTTTGCAGTACCAGGTTCAGATAAAGTGGGAGAGTTGGAGAATACTGTTCTCTGGTAGACACATGGATTGCACTGAAAAAGCACGGAGTAGAGAGAAGGGGCAGTTTTTATCCTTGACAAGCATAAATAAGGTGACCATTGTTCTTGGTCAAAATATTTGCAAATGAAAAAGGCATTTTGGAGGATTGGATCATCCTCAATCAACATTGTCAATGCTTGCAACTATCCACATTTGAGAAACAGGGCGGGAAGTGTGTATGTCTTCTGCATTTCAAAAATTCCATAGGTTACCTTAAAAAAAAAAAGGGACTTCTAGGTTGATTTTGATCTCCCCTTTCCTATCAAGGGTAAAACTTGTAAGTGGTGTAGATCGCATTGTTTTCTTTTCCAATATAGGGTCACAGTGTTACAATGAAGAGACCATTCACTGTGGAAATGAAAAGTTGGATTGTGTCCATGTCGTGGTTTAGCCCCAGCCAGCAACCAAACACCACGCAGCCGCTCGCTCGCTCCCCCCACCCCTGTGGGACAGGGGAGAGAATCGGGAGAGCAAAAGTAAGAAAACTCGTGGGTTGAGACAAGAACAGTTTACTAATTAGAATAAAGTAGTAATAGTAATAATGGTAATGATAATAACAATGATTATGATAACAATAATAGTAATGATAATATAATAAAAAGGAAAGCAAGGAGGTAGAGAAACGAAGCCCGAAAGGAAGGAAAAAAAACAAACCCAAAAACCCACAAGTGATGCAACCGCTCACCACCCACTGACTGACGCTGGCAGTCCTCCAGCTGAGATTGCTCCTTCTCCCGGCCAACTCCCCCAGTTAATATACTGGGCATGACATCATATGATATGGAATATCCCTTTGGCCAGTTTGGATCAGCTCGCTTGGCTGTGCCCCCTCCCCTCCCGGCTCCTTGTGCACCCGGCAGAGCACGGGAGGCTGGAAAAGTCCTTGACTAGTTCAGCACTACCCAGCAACAACCAAAACATCAGTGTGTTATCAGTGTTATTCTCATGCTAAGTCCAAAACACAGCTCTGCACCAGCTACAGGGAAGAAAAATAACTCCATCCCAGCTGAAACCATAACAGTCCATAATACTAAAAAGTGAAATAATACTAAAAACTGAATACTGCGTGACGAAACGCCTGTGAATATAATACTTTGCACTGATAATCAGAAACTGATAGTAATATTGTCTGTGGTTCATCAGAATACCTTTTTTTTTTCCTAAGGCTTTCCTTTGAAAGCCCTCTCTCCCCCCAGTCTTTTTTTTACGTTCTCAGACTCCCCAATTGCATCTATGTTTGTTTTGTCTAAATCGGTTGTAAAAGAGTGGGTTGATAGGTAATTTGAGGATAGAAATGTGTATGTGTCCTTCCAGACCTGAAGAATGATTATCCTTAATGTCGAAACATGTGTGTCATGTGGCATTATTTAGCTATTGTAGTTGAAGTAACAAATATTTCTATTCTTTATTTTTTTTAATCTTGGTCATTAAGATTTATTTTTTTTTGCTTCAGTATTTCATTTTTTTTTGTGTAAATACACAAATAACTTAAAAGAAATCATCTTATTCCACATTAATTTCTTTTTTTTACTAGTTGATATCCTGTGTGCTGGACTTTTACCTTTCTTATGAAGAAGTAGAGTGAATCTGAGGCATGGCTAAAGGAAATTATGCCTTTAACTGTATACACTTAATTGGAACAGAGTAAGCCACTGAAGTTTTCAGCTGTTAGTTATCATGAACTTTCCTCGCCTTAGTTAACCATTTGTATTAATATGATACTTCATGTTAAAATCTGATCATAGTATTACAGTCAGAATCCTTTGGTGTGATTTTTCTTGCAGCTGGTAACAAACAGACCTGGTTCTGGGTATTAATAGATAAATGTGCAGTAATATTAGCAAATTTAATCTGTGTATCTATTAAAATATTGTCTTTTAACATTATTTCTACTGTCAGTCTCATACATGAGAAATGTATTATGTAAAAGCAAAACTTAAAGAATACTTCAATGTAGACTCTTAAGTGATCTCATCTTTCAAATGCCCATTGATTACGTAGCCCTTAATCAGTTCATAACTCTAGCCATGTCACATGATATCAGAACACTGTGCGACACAAGTCAGTGTTTAAGGCAGCAGTAAATCTTTCTCAACCCTCCTGTTAAATCTGTGCATTGCCTAAAATATTTATTACCCACAGTGCAGACATGTTGGTGTAGCCTTCATCAGGCAAAACCAGGAAAATGTTTTTATCTAGAAATATGTTATTAGGAGACCCTACGTGGTCTTATAAAACTACATTCTCAGAAGAAGAGTTTGTGATTCAGCTATGCACTTAAAGTTAACAAAAGATGATTGCTGGATACAATACTAGCTCTGTACAACCTCAAACAGAAATAAGTCAAGATTACTGTGTAAACTGGTAGCGGAAATACTGCAATTCATTTGCTGTTCACTAATATGTCTGTTACCCTTAAAATGTATTTTTTCCAGACCTGGTTGCATACTGCACTCATAAGAGCTATTGACAATCTACTAGTGATTGCTCCTGTTGCTAGAATTCATAACAAGTCAGTCACCATCAGTTGGTGAATAGCAGATGTTGATTTATGGAGAGACTTCATGAACCTAACAGTAATGTGAATTTTCCTAGTGTCCACATTTTCTATAATAATTTTAGTAATATGTGTCATGCAGCTAAGGACAAATAGTGCTTTTGTTCAATAGTTTTAAAAAGAGTTGGCATAAAATACAGTCAATATCATTTGAAGCTTAACCATCCTCACTAAACTGTTCCATTGCTTACTTCTGTCCTACTTTCAGATTCGATGTAATCAGACCTTCATTATCAGGAGGCAAATTTAAAACCTTTCTGCCAAAATATGTTGTAAGGCACAGGCAAGTGCTGTGATGATAAATAAACTTAAGACTGTGAGTCAAGTTTAAAAGAAATAACATTGTATTTGCTATTATATCAGCTAGTGGTAACGGCTAATCCTTAGTGTAGTTGATGTGAGATAATTTCTGTGGCATAAGCTCTTATTTAAACACTTAAAGTTCATAGAAAAATGAAGACTTGGAAAAAATCACTAAAAATTGTAAAAATTATATTAGAACCATATTTTCCTTTTTTTTTTCCTTCCCCCTTGCCCTCCGTCAGTTATAAAGCTATCTCAACATGAGCTTTTTAGCCTCCACTGATCATCTTAAGCTACTGCCTCAGTGAACTGGTAGCAGCTCATCACCTCAGCTAACCCAGTGTCCTAATGTCATAAGATGTCAGCATGTTGTTGTGGTTTAACACCGGCTGGCAACTAATCTTAGCCACTCCCACCCAGTGGGACTGGGGAGAGAATCAGAAGAGTAAAAGTGAAAAAACTCATGGGTTCAGATAAAGACAGTTTACTAGGGAAAGCAAAAGCTGCACACGCAAGCAAAGCAAACCAAGGAACCCCTTCACCCCTTCCCACGGGTAGGCGGGTGCTCAGCCATCCCCGGGACAGCAGGGCTCCATCACGCCTAACGGTGACTGGGGAAGACAAACACCATCACTCCCAATGTCCCCCCTTCCTCCTCCTTCCCCCAGCTCTGTGTGCTGAGCATGACGCCACGTGGTGTGGGACATCCCTGGGGTCAGCTGGGGTCACTGTCCCGGCCGTGTCCCCTCCCGACCCCTTGTGCCCCCCCAGCCCCTCGCTGCTGGGGTGGGGTGAGGGGCAGGAAAGGCCTTGGCTCTGTGCAAGCCCTGCTCAGCAGGAACGAAACATCCCTGGGTTATCAGCGCTGCTTCCAGCACACATCCAAACACAACCCCGTACCAGCTACTGTGGAGAAAACAAACTCTAATAATGTGTATTTGCAGAGTTGTCTTAAAATGCAGAGTTGGTTTGATACTGGAGTTTCCTGCAGCCATTATACCCTGACAGATTATACCCTTGACAGATTTTTCCTTTTTCTCCTCCTGTATTATGGAGTTTAAGAGTGGTTTAAGACAGGCTGAAGATTGCAAGGAGCTCTTCCTCGTAATGAAAGAGGGTCAACAAAGTGGACTAGATTTGTGGTCATCTTTTAAGAAAGCATCTCTCCACTTTTCCTAATACTCACATAGTCTAGCTACGACTCTTTTTTTTTTCTTTTGTTTTGGACAACTGTAATATTTAAAGAAAAAAAAAAATAGAGATAAGTAGCATTTCCATTGCATCCCAGGCTGTAGTAACAGATTCTGTTGAAGAACCTTTAAACCACTTTCATACAGCCTTTGTTTTTCATTAAAATAGGATCTTATTGTAAGAAAAGACATTAATGCAGATAAAAGTACATTGCTGGGTGTTAGTAATTATCTACACATATTTACTATCAGGATATTACGCCACTGCTCAGTTGCACCCAGGTATGTGATAGTGACTGAGCTTCTCTAGCAGCATGTCTATAGCTGGGACTCATTATGCAAATATTCAGTTAAATGAAAGGAGGCAAAACTTATATAATTTTTTTTTTAACACTAACCATCAGTCACATATCTTTAAATATTTTTCTGGGCTTTAGCAGGAAGATAGTTGAATTAACGTTTATGGTTACTTTAACTACTCCTGTCAGCTTTTCTTTCTCTGATAGCCGTGGTTCTGCATAAAGCTGCACTAGAACAATCTCTGCTTTGGGAGAGATGGATTGGGAACAGGGCAGGGAAAAGGCTAACAATTTGAACACTAGGAGGTTAATGGTAAGAGTGGAAAGGACTTGAGCTAAATGAAAGTATGTGTGTGAACTTGAGAGCTGTGCAACTAAAGCTAAAGAAGACGACTCTCCTTGACAGACTAGGAATGAAGTGAGATTTCTGTGTTTTACAGTTCTACTATCTGAAAAATAATTTTCATATAATTTCAGCTGTGGGATTGAGGATCTTAAATTGTCAGTCACTGCCAATGTGTTGATCTGCTGTCTTGTAACTCTTTCAAGCACTTGAATTCCTTTTCCTGTTTAAATGATAAAAGGAGTTGTGCAGTAATTGAGTTTGTAGAAAGGGAATTAAAATCAAATGTAGGATACCTGCCCAAGGTACAACTATATTTTGTCTGGATCTGCTTCTGAGTGAGGGGAGATAGAATATAAAATATAAAGCTTAAAATATGCGTGGATAAGGATACGATGATTGAAAGTAATCCTCAGCATTTGGAAACCTTTAGTGTTTTACTGTAGCTTCCTTCTTGATTTAGTGGTCTAGCGACTTCTAAATGCTTACTGTGTTTAATTCAGTTGTCATGAAGAATTAGACAAAAAGTTTGCATAATGTGTCTCTCTGAGATGATGTTAAATAGAAAATTTCAAGTCACATCAGTACCAGACTGACATAGGTAACCCAAAACTTAAGTAGAATAGGTTTTATAAAAATACTCAGTAAATTTATAATGAATGTTGAGAGTTGTTATTAATGGGACCAATTTGTAGATCAGATTTACAACCTAAGAATGAAATATTAAAGAAGAGCTTAGAACCTCAAGGACACTTTCACGGCAGGACTAGATAGAGCACTAGTTAGGAGGGAACAGTGCTCCTAATTAATTTTAAAAATAAAAATTCTCTGTATGTAAATGCATATATTAAAAGACCAGCCATTTACAGTAATCACAAACATTCATTTAATACCATGTTGTCTTTTCAGCAGTAACTTATACAAGGTCCCTAAGGAGAGAGTACTAAAAAGGCATGCAGAGGTACTTTTCCAGGTAACTGTACCAGCCTCCACCAATCTGTGGCCTAAAGGATTCCTGAACAAGAGGTTGTAGGTCTGTCATATGCTTAATACTGCTGGTAGATACACTGTGCTTACATTTCCTGTATCTCTTGTTGGCCAGTTACTACAGAGTATTTGTTAAATTACATGATTTCTCCTTAATTGACACATTTGTCCCATATTCTTCCTAAAGTGGAAAAATGATTTGAAGATGACAAGAGTGGTCATTCTAGTGCCCTTCCTTTTCTCCCCTGAGATAAACATGAAAATTTCAGTCATTTCATTTTTATTTGGTAATCTAAATATCCCTGGGAAATTATTGGACTGTAATTATTGTTTGTAACTTCTCCAAAGGTTCCTTTTTTTTTTTTCATTTAGTTGCAGTTGTAAATGGTACTCAGCTGGCAGTCCTTTTGTACTTCAATTTTATCAGAACATTTTAATGGTTTAAAAGGTTGTCAAGGATTAATTCCCAAATAGGTATTCTGATAGCCAAAAAAAAAGAGAAAGGAGGGGAGCCAGACAACCCCTGTGGTCATACTTTTTACATTTAAAGAGTTGTTAATGTTTTGGCATCTGATCAGACCTTTGAACTCCTGTGCCTGATATTACAGCATTTAGCCAACTTGCACAGAATGCTTTACCGCAAAACATCCATTTTGTATAGGCCGTCCTCATTACTCTTTGCTGTCCATTTGTGGTAGCTAATGCAGCAACTGTGCTAGAATAAAAGAAAAAAAAACATCCTTGCACCCCACCCAAAATGGCAGTGTTATTTAAGCAGTGCCATATGCCATTATTATTTTGAATCAGAAATCATATTCACTGCACAATGTTTAAACAGAAGACTGTAAAATTATCTTGTGGTATTGAGCAAGGCTGTCTGACCCATCTGGAGTGCTGCAGGCTCATACAAGGCTGGATTCCAAGCTTTCAATGAAAACGAGGAGGAGGAGGGGTCTGGGAGTGATTTGTGTGCAACGATGCATCGCTGTAAATACAGATGCAGTATACACAAGCAAGAAGGCATTCTGAGAGCAAAGGTCTGTAAGTTTAGAAACATCTTTGGACTTTTAAAAGGTTCTTTTAGTTCTTTTTCCCTCTTTGGGATAGCTGCAGGTTGGGAATATTTTTTGCTTTTTTTAAACAAATTCTCCTTTATAACCATATGGGGGGTTTGCTTTTGTTTTTAAAACAGCTTCTTTCTGCTGGTATCTTTAGGCTGCCAGGCTTAAGAGTATTGATTGGGTTTTTTGGTTGGTTTGTTTTGTTTGGTTTTTTGTTTGTGGGATTTTTTATTTCATTTTTTCCCCCCCCTAGGCAAGAGCTTTGTCTCCAAGTAGGTAAATTGGAAGTATGAGGTATTTTATCTTAAGGAAGAAGTCAAAACATTTCTTCAAATCATGTTGCTATGGGTCAGAAGTGGGCAGCATCCAGTCCACCTGGAGTTTTTGTGGGTTTTTTTTGTTTGTTTCTAGCAAAGTCACTACAGTATCTTTAAACTAGGTCTTGCTTCTGTTGCGACAATCCAGGATGCACTGTTTAGGCCCTACTGCTTCCTAGCCTCAGACAGGTAATCCAAAAACCTCACTCTTGTGAGAAATAGTCTTAATCTATCATATATATAGGAGTGTTAGGGGAACTTCCCCTTGTCTGGCGCTATCCTTCATGGGTTAGAGCACACCATTTCGTTCCTGTGTTGAGATTCTGAAGCGTGGGATGCCCTCCTCAGAGTAGGCACCTAACAGCCTCATCACACCAGCTGTTGTCTCCTGCATTTTGATTTTTTTGCATTTTGTTTTCAGCTTTTGTTGTCAAGTGCAAAGGGGTTATTCAGTCTTTGAAAGGGTAGATCTTACCTCAAGGATGTCCTTATTGTGGTCAGGGGCACAGAGGTATAACCTCAGAGAAGTTTCCCTGGCAGCTCAGGGGTCTTGTTACCCACCTTCTCGAAACTCTGAACACCTGGCAACCAGACTTCTAGAAAAAGCTAGCAAGGGTTGAAAGCTAAGCAGGTAGGTTGTTCAAGAAGAGATTTGAGAAGGGAAATATCTAAGGTTCTGTTCTCAGATGTTGCTAAGTAATGGAGCAAGCTTTGCTCCTTTTCGTATTGCTCTATTTCACAAGAGGAAGATGATGATGATCAACAGCAGGCCTGGAGCTGCTAAAGAAAAGGACCTGTGGGGAGCATAGACCTATGGGCATATTCTGGTTTTGCCGGGATGTGTGGAGTTGGACACTGATGCACAGCCTTAGTCCTTCAGTGTCGCAAACTGGCTTTACACATGTGTTCTGTGTTTGGTCTGAGCATTCTGACTGGCTAAAAGGGCTTTGATATGTAAACACTTTTTTTTTTTTTTAATTATGAAAACGTTCTTCACACTGTTGTAAATGTTTTTTATAAGTTGTAGCATCAGTACAGTCTAAGTCTAGCCTCTTCCTTGATTTTTACAGGTTTTGCACTTGACATTAACTATATAGATGGCAAAATCAGTGCAATGGTATTTTGTCTATACCTCATACCACTTCCCATGTGTTTCATTAATGCTAGAAAAGCTTCCTATTTAGGTTGCTTGTCACACACTTGCTGGCAATGTTTGTGTGAGCTTGTACATTAATTAGTACTGGCAGGAATAAGGAGGATACAGGAGAGGAGACATGACCCAAAAATGCGTTTAAGTCATGTTCTCTCCTGAGATGCCTGTTCTTGCAAAGTATATCTTAATAACATCTGTGTCTAATGCTATGGCTTATCCCCAAATTCAGTGGGTTTAAACAGGGGGATTAATAATGATTATTTCACCACTACAGTAGTGATTTCTGGTTACTTAACAGTTTTTGCTTTACCTTCCTGTATTCATTCCTTTAAACTCTTCGTTTTAGTACCTTTTAGGTTCATTAGAATTTTCCCTTACAACCATGGCTGTAGCCATAGCCATAATTTCCTTTCCCTTAGTGCTTTTAGAAAAACAGATTTACTCTGTCTGCTTAAGTAGTGAGTAGCCAATGGCCTGAAACTGTGAGCATCACTGATGCTGCACTTAAACCAAAAGTTTCAAAAAATCAATAAAACCCAAAACCCCAGTACGATTCTCTATGCTTACGATTGCTTCTATTCCTAGCCATGGACACAGTGGTCACATACAGACTGACAGTTCAGTCCATATAAAAGAAACCCCTTGGAACTTAATCACAAGCCTTAACTTCTTTTAAAGATACTTTCTTCTCAAAAAGATGCTTTCTTCTCTTGGAATATGTTTGCATTTCCTGGGTCTGAAGATTAGTAGAAGCTAAAATAACAAAACACTGCAATAAAGGGATAATACTGAACAGACATAAGCTCTAGAAAGGTATCACGGATTCCATACGGTGATGTATTATCATGAGATGTCAAAAAAAAACCACCTAAATACGATACAAACCAACTTTATAAAGCTTTTACTGTTGTTTCTATTGTAGTGTAGCTCCTCCAAAACTACTGAGAACAATCCCAACACACTTCGAGAAGATCAATATTGTGCAGAAGCTATTTCTGTCCTCATTGGAACACAAATCATTTCCACAGCCTTTGCTGAATGAATATCTAAGGGACTCCGTATTACAAATGACTCTGCTCATGTGCTATCTCTGTAACAAAATCCTGCTATAATATTGTAAGGTCACTTAGACAAAGCTAGAGACTATATGGCTTCGGCCTTGGGGGTTTGGTAATTTAAAAATCATTTGTGGCATTTCACTTTTGAGATGAGAAGCATTTTTAGATCTGCTAGTTAGACTTGCAGTCCTGTTTTCCTTCATTTTTTTCTAAAATCCTTTTTTTTTTTTTGTCTTTGCTACATGAAAGGATTGATGTAGGTAATAAACCTGACCTAGTTCTAGTCTTAAAACTGCAACTGACAGTAACTTGTTAGGGAGTTTGATCTCCTGTGAACTAATCAAGGCTTAGGTGGTAGCCTCTATAGGAAATAGATGGTATCATAAAAATTCCTCAACAGGTAACTTAATAAATTGGAATGAAAAGTCATAAGAAGAATGTCAGCAGAAATGCTTTCTTAGATCACAGGAAACTGATATCTTTCTGACACACACAATGACACACCGTGGAATTACATCAGAGGCACAGATATCTTTCTATTTGTTAGTGAAAAACAGAAATAATTATCAGCTTCAAATTATCAGTGATCCAGAAGAGACTGTGTAGGAGTTAGTCTTACAGTTCTTATGGGGTGGGGCGGAAATACAACTCTCAACATACTCAGTGGCTAAAGCTCACATCAAGAATGAAGGCAATTTAATTGGCAAGTTTCAGCACCTGACACACATCCTTTCTAAAACAGGAAGAACTGCTGCTATGGAAGTGCTTCTATTCTATACGGAGTTCACCTGCTAACCATATTGACCAGTGAACTAAGCAGCTTGCTGTGTGAATTATGATTAAAAGTAAAACATAAAACTATAGAGATAAAAAGTAATATATAATAGATAAAAAGTAATATATAATATTGGTATTGGTGTGCATGTCAGTTAGCTAGTGCTGTATATAACAACCATGACACTTGAACAGTGCAGCCTGAAGCAGTTACTAAAGGAGTACATAAAATATTTGCATGTCTGGGGACTAAAACAGTCGTTAAGTGAAAGTCATTAAATATGTTATGTGATGCACTGTACCATGATCCTGGTCCTGCTAATGCTTATCTACACAGATGACTTTCGTTGTTCCAAAGCAAACTTACTCAAATTCCAAGTGGCACATAGCAGTTTGCACGGCTGGGGGCAATAATGCTGATGGCTATCGGGTTAAGGCTGTGTCTGCATCTGAAAATGGCTGTACATATTTGAAATAGTCAGAAAAGGACTCGATTGTGGGAATACGAAAGTGTTTGTGCTTCCCTGCCTTCCTGAGTGTGCGGGGAGTGGAAAGGATACAGTGCTAGTGCTTTGCACGCCTGAGTGAATAAAGATGCGTTTCTGTGTCATCTCACATACAGTCTACGCAGCGAATGTGCTAGATATGAGCAAAGCAACAGTTGCAGGGCTGCGGCAGATTTCTTCCACTGTGCAGGAGAAGACCTGTAGAGTCATTATGCCTAATAAATAAATAAATAAATAAAATACATCTCTATAGTCTGAGCCTATTTAAGCTTTCCCTGGGCTACTGCTGAGACGGGGACAACACCAGCTCAGCTCCTATCCCAGATTTTATGTATGGTTTAGTTTGAACATCAAGTTTTGGCCAAAACTATTGGTATGAAATTTTGAATTTTGGAAGAGTTTATTAGTGGAAAGAGAACATTTAGATGTTTCCTTCCTAAGGTTTCTGAATGGTGTAACAAATGTATATATGTCTACCGCATGTGGGCCTTATCTGAAGCTCATCGTAATCACAGAAGAGAACACTGTTGGCTACAGTGCTCTTCAGAGCAGGCCTGGTGTGATCGGTGGATGCTAATGTAGCTTCCATGTTACTTCATTTCTTGTCCTTTTTATAGAAGTTACAGATAATGCATCATAAAGTACTAAACCTTTGCTTAATGCAAATTCCACAAACCAGAAGCAAATAAAGGATAAATAACACAAATTTGGGGATGAAGACTGTCATTTGCATCTAAATATTTTTCTTATCAAGACTCATGACTTTTTTCTACCCTGAAACATATGCCAGATAAAAAGTTATAGAGAATACATTCATTCTCTATGGCATTTATTTATACAATAATGCACACAAAGCAATCTTTAACTATCACTGTATGGGATATCAAGTTATCTTTAATTATCACTACAGAATGGTCGCAAAATCAAATACTGTTGGCAATCAACATTCATTATACAATAGCATGATTGCATCTGTCCATATTACTAGATAAGCAGGGAAAATCAAAGCAGTGTCTGATTCATCCACTAAAACTGTCTGAGCAAAATATTGTATCTAACTCTCTTAATATCTCCCAGTGACTTTGATCTGATTAAAGTCCAAAGACACATAACCACAGATGCAAATTTTCTAGTGCCTCAGAAATTAAATGCTGTTATATTTCAACAGACTGAATAGCTGGAACGATACTCCAGCTGACGTGATTATAGGCACAGTATAAACTCAGGATAGAGAGCTGTCTAAATCTCTGAGGCCGCAGGTGCAGGATTATAGTAAACCCCATTGAAACATACAGTATTCTGCCTAAATGCATGAGTACGAAATTAATTAGGCAGTTGATCACATAATAAAAGTATGATGGATAATCTAATGGAAACTACCAACTCAAAGTCAATAACAAACTTGATTCTTTTATTAGATGCAGCTGATTTTCAATTCCTCTATTTACAGGATTTTGTGCTTAATAGAAGATAAGAAAAAAAAGTTAGGTTTTTTTTTGAAAATGAGAACTCAGTTACAGTATTTATCTCTGTTGGAAACTATAATGTGTAAGCAATGTAGAATTTGTAGATAGACATATCTGCAAGTAATTCTCTAAGATACTTGGCTGAAAAGCACATCAAAGCATGGTAAAATAATGAGACAGGCTCCAGCTGTTGGATTCCAACAGCTTTTGATTTGTGCTCTAGTAGAAGCTCCAGGTTTTGATTCTCTGTTGATTATTTCCATGGTACTGAAGATGATTTGTGCATTATTTAAAGAATAGGCAGTAGATAGCAAACAAGGTTGAGTTTGCAAACTGCTCTGAAAAGACATTTTGCTTCCTGATACAAATTATTGCTTCATATTCCTATGCTTTTGTGGTGGTTCTGGCTAGGATAGAGTTAATTTTCTTCATGGTGTCTAGTATAGGACCATGTTTTGGATGTGTGCTGGAAGCAGCGCTGATAACCCAGGGATGTTTCGTTCCTGCTGAGCAGGGCTTGCACAGAGCCAAGGCCTTTCCTGCCCCTCACCCCACCCCAGCAGCGAGGGGCTGGGGGGGCACAAGGGGTCGGGAGGGGACACGGCCGGGACAGTGACCCCAGCTGACCCCAGGGATGTCCCACACCACGTGGCGTCATGCTCAGCACACAGAGCTGGGGGAAGGAGGAGGAAGGGAGGACGTTGGGAGTGATGGCGTTTGTCTTCCCCAGTCACCGTTAGGCGTGATGGAGCCCTGCTGTCCTGGGGATGGCTGAGCACCCGCCTACCCGGGGGAAGGGGTGAAGGGATTCCTTGGTTTGCTTTGCGTGTGTGTGCACGGCTTTTGCTTTCCCTATTAAACTGTCTTTATCTGAACCCATGAGTTTTCTCTTTCACTCTTCTGATTCTCTCCCCCATCCCACTGGGTGGGAGTGAGCGAGCAGCTGCGTGGAGCTGAGTTGCTGGCCAGGCTAAAACCACAACAGCTCTCCATAACCAGCTGCCCTGGTTAAAAAAGACCTTTTAAAATTTATATGTAAAAGAATTTATGAAAATTATAGTTAAGGTCATCAGAAAATTTTGTGAGCAAAATCTCTAGGGTTGTCACTGTTCAGGCAGCTTTGCTACTTTTTGTGTAGAAAGCCTGTTGTGAAAATTGTGTTTTCAGAGCCTTTGCAGGGCACGTCTACCATGAGTCTGATACTGTCAAGGAATTGCTACCAGGAGAAAGCAAGTACCTTGAAAGAACATTGGAGCTCTTATGGAGGACATGAGTTTAGAGTCAAACACATTCATCGTATCGCTATGTGACTGTACGGATGTCACTGTGCAGATAAAGGTCTCGCTCAGGAGGGAATTCCGAAAAATCTGGTTCTGAACTGCAGTCTTCCTGACTTTATTTTTTTTTAGAATGACACAATAAAAATTAGAACACTTCAGGGAAAACAGTGTATCTCAGCTTTTCTCTGGATTAAGGTTTACATCTGTTTCTAGTCTAAATTTTAGAGGTAGTTTATAATTTGGTGATGCATTATATGAAGGCTGTTGCTTGTTACCAGAATGTCAAAACTCAACCAACTGAACTGGAAAATGTTTATATAATAATGTGCCATGATTTTTTAAAGTTTGCTCTTTTTCTGGTGCAGATCAGAATGATAATTGGGTATCTAAAAGTACAACTGCTTGGATGTTTCTCTGCAGTTTAGCCAAAGCCTGTGGTCTCAAAAATGTATTTTAGAGAAAAAAAAAAACCTTTGTTTTTATGTGATCTGATGTTACTGTTGAACTGAATTTCTTATTGAAGCAGGTTTTCTCATCAGTTTTCAACTTCTATCTTTACTTACAAGATGAAATCACAGTAGGCAAACGTTGCATCCACAGATGCCATTTAACAGTAGGACGTGGCTATATTTAATATGCCTGCCTCAAGCATTCACTTCATAACAAGTCCATTGTAATTTCAGTATAAAATGTAGAAGCAGTTAAGGAGTAGAAGTCAAATTGGATATCCTGCTGCATCTTGCATTACTTGTAGCACTCTGGAATACCTTCGGTTTCAAGGATTGAAGGTGTCCACCATCAGAATAGCTTATACACCTATTAGTTCATTCTGCTAGGAACAGTTTGATATCTGGAGTTTGAATCTGGTCATTTTAAACAAATGATTTAATCCAGGCATGCCATGCCCTGTGCGTGAGTACCAACTCCTAACCAGGCTGTATTTGTTCTCAGGGTATGCTCTGGCTGTGCATTAAAAAAAATGTTCACTGCTAAAATATTTTGCGTGGAGTTCTGACTGAAGCCTATGCTGAAAGTAACTATTGGATTGATCTTCTGAGGAGACTTAGATAGAGGAATCCTTAAGTTGAAACTCTACAGTCCTGCCCAAACCTCGACAATTAATGGCACAGGAGTATATGCTTAAAACCTTGGGAAAACTTGAAAACAAAAGATGCATGGAGTTTACAGCTAAGCAGGTGTTTTCAAAACTAGTAGATGAAAGTTGGGAATGTACATCTGTTACAGATGTCTCTCTGCTTTGAGAGGTCTTTGAACAGTGCATTGTAAATACGTTAATCATATTAAAGAGAAGAAGATGAAATCTACACCTTGCAATCTTGATGTTCTTTAGGTTCCATGTGTGATAATTATTTATTATTACATTTTATTCTAAATGTCTGACTTAAGTATCCTAGAAAGAAGCCTCCATTTGATAGTAAGGCTTGTCTTTTCAATTTCATTTACTTTTCTTTTAATCTTGGTAATATTACCCTTTCCCTCTGAAATGTAAATTGTGGTGAGGCTAAGAAGGTGATGAAGACACATCTTAAGCAATTTATTCACTCTTAGAAAGTTATCTTAGATCTACCTGATATGAGCTAGTGCTCAGTAAGACTCTAAAAAGCCTTTCTAGCCAAAGACAGATGAGTAAGCTTTTATTTGTATATTTGCAGATTCATCCTGAAATTTTTAGAAACTGATACCTAAATATTCAAAGGAACATTCCTGTGGTAGTGTGTGCCACTGGAGGGACAAGTAATAGGAGTTGTAGGTTAGATTTTACAGAACTTCTAGCCATGGGTTTGTTTTGTGGCACTAGTACGTCTCTCTTGCTCTGTCTTTTTTCCTTTTTCCTTTTGTGGAAACAAAGTGCTTCCTGGTTACTGCTATCCAGTCCAGCAGCATAGCACAACTACTTGTTTAGTTTAGGTCATAGCCAGTATTTAATCTGGAGAATTACGATGTGTGTTCTGCTCCTTCGGTTAAGTGAATAGTGTGGATGAGAAGAAAGTTGTTGCATACAGTTGCATCGTTTTGTCAAGTGTCCGAGTTTGAAAAGGAAGATCCTTCAAAAGAGAATGTCATCAATTTTATAAGTAAAAACATAGCCACTGGGAAGTGTATCAAACTTATCCCACTGTACCATTATTTAATCATTTAAAAACCATAATTGACGGTGCCAAAAGCCATTGACATTCAGTCAGCACAGTCTTCATACCAACAAGGAGAAGCTGTCAGAAGTTATAACTCACAAGTATGTCTGTAAACTAGCAGGAAAGAAATTGAGTTTCATGTTTAAGTTCCTGTTTTTAAGGGTTAAAATTGATCCTTTATGCACTTGTAGTTCAATTTCACTTGGAGAAAATGGATCATATAAATCTATAATTTACATTGATAGATTATGTGTCATGGTTTTGGCTGGCATAGAGTTAATTTCCTTCACTGTAGCTGGTGCAGTGCTGTGTTTTGGACTTAGTATGAGAATAATGTTGATAACACACTGGGTTTTAGTTGCTGCTGGGTAGTGCTGAACTAGTCAAGGACTTTTCATTAATGAGAAGAGTGTCTGTCCTAATTTTGGCTGGGATAGAGTTAATTTTCTTTACTGTAGCTGGTACAGTGTGTTTTGGATTTGGTATGAGAATAGTGCTGATGGCATGTTGATGCTTTAGTTGTTGTTAAGTAGGGGCTCAGTGTCCCTAAGTAGCACCTATTCTAGTCAAGGACTTTTCCAGCCTCCCAGGCTCTGCCGGGTGCACAAGGAGCCGGGAGGGGAGGGGGCACAGCCAAGGGAGCTGATCCAAACTGGCCAGAGGGATATTCCATATCATATGATGTCATGCCCAGTATATTAACTGGGGGGAGCTGGCCGGGGGAAGGGGCAATCGCGGCTGGAGGACTGGCAGCGTCAGTCAGTGGGTGGTGAGCGGTTGCATCACTTGTGGGTTTTTTTTTCCCCCCTCCTCCTGAGGTTTCACCCCTCTCTCTTTATCTCTCGTTATTTTCCTTTTCATTATTATTATTATTGTTGTTGTTGTTATTTTAATTATTAAACTGTCCTTATCTCAACCCATGAGTTTTCTTACTTTGGCCCTTCCAATGCTCTCCCGCATCCCTCCAGGGTGGGGGCAGTGATTGAGCGGCTGTGTGGTGCTTGGCTGCTGACGGGGGCTAAAGCACGACAGTAGGAAGCACAGCAATATCCTATGAACTTGCAAATAGTGGTGTGCTAAGCCCATTTTGGTACTAACACTTGTCAGAATGGATTTCTAGGAACCATCAAATTGTACTGAATATTAAGATTCAGAAAATGAATATGCTATCCGGATATGCCTACTGGGCACTCTGGAGGCTAATCTAGGTATCCATTTTTTGTTTTCTAAACTGGTCTTTAGTTTGATTTTTTCCAGATGTAGATCATCACTTCCATATACCGTGTTTAAATGATAAATGTAGTACCTATGAAAATAGTGACTAAAGCATTAAGGTACATGCTATCTCAGAATACAGTAAATGCAATGCGAGGTAATGAATGCATAGTCAAACATCATCGAAGTAACAAAATGGCATTTTAAAGATCAAGGTATTTATCAGGAGAAAACAAAACAAATGGCCGTGATAGTTAAATAGGAAAACGCCAAACTACTTTTTTATTTTAAAAAAGCTGAATTAATCAGTCTTATGCTTTATCTTTAATAATTCAAAGCAACAAATCTGTGAAGATTTGTGTTCTCAAAGTGGTTAACTAGTCAGTAATATTGGCTACAATACTCCCATTTATAAAATGACCTTTTAAAGATGCTCTGTTAAATTAAATTTTAATGAGTGGTAATAAATGGTGAAACTTCCATAGGAGGAAATGCAATACTAGCCTGAAGTTTTTGCCATATGCCATTGGCTTCAGTACCATGTTATGTATCCTCTTTCATTGTTTTCAAGCACAGGAAGTGTCATGATAATACAGTGCTTTAAAGAAATGAACTTTTAATAGTATGCTTAGTCCAAGCTATCTTCTTGGCTGAGTAACGGTTTTCCTATTGCTTTCATGATGCTTTTTCTGAGAAGTACTTTTCTCTTTTTTTGTTCTTTTTTAAATAGGACACTATGCCATTTTAAGGTTCTTACATTTTCCTTGTAACTATTTGAATAAGAATTGGCTAGTTCAAGAAGAGTTTTGGATGAGCAGTATCAAAACATAGGTGTGTCCTGCTGAGAAAGAATTGTACAGTCTTTTCCCAAAAGAGGGAAGAGAAACTTAAAAGCTAATGACCCTTCAAGGATTAAAAAAAAAAAAAGTTTCACAAGGGGCACGAGGGGAGCAGAAGGGGAAGTGGAGAGGAGGGGAAAGGAGTGCCAGCTTGCATCATTCAACTGGTAAATGGTACTAGAACATCAGCCTCCCTACTATCAGCAATGATTGGAATTAATCCAGGAATTCAGAATGGGTCTGTAAATGTGTCTTCAATTGTAGCCTTTGGCATAGATTTATATTCTCAGTCTCTTGGGCACTGAATTTCATTTCCCCATTTGCTAAATGAGAACAATTTATCCTAAATCAACGATAATCAGAGTAAACACTATTATTAATTTATTGTTTCCAGACTAGGAAGAAACAGTAAAATGAAGCTCACTTCTTTTATCAGTGCTTTCCCCTACCCCTTTGCCCTGAGGATCCTATTAGCAGAAAGCTGAGCAACTCTGTTTCATCAGAAATAAATTATGCCTCACTTTTTTAATGTAAGTACTGAAGGGTTGTAAAGATTAGAAATACGTTTGAACCCACTATCACTTGATGTTATTTTCCTTGATGTTCTGAGCTTCTTTAGAAGAATGAAACAACATGTTCTTTTGAAAGCAAAGAGCAGAGTTGCTTTAAAAGAACACCAGCACAGATTTTGGTTGATGTAGAAAATAATTCAAAATCTGTACAGAAATATTTAAAGTAATGTATAGGCAGTCTGAAAGAGAGCTGTCAGAAATTCTGGCGTGCAGAAAAGGCAGAACGTTTGCAGGGCAAATAGGTGGCAGAACTAGTCACCCTCATTTTTTAAATGATTAGAAAACTGCAATTCCCCAGAAACAGTAGGCTAATTCTCACTTTCTTCACAAAGGAGCTAAGGATGAAAAAATACCTTTAATTAATAAACACTGCTGGCACTACTTTGGTAACAAGCTGCTGTAAATGAAACTCTTAATTGCCTCAGAACAGAGTATTGTATACAAATTCATTTTACTCTTTAAGTGCCGTTCTTTGTTGTTGCTATTTTACATTTTTGTAGGAAATAAAAGTAGCTTTGCCAGCCTCCTTGTCACTGAAAGCAATGCCTGTCAGCTCTCCATTTGTGGGGAGCACTGAGGTTAAAAAGCAACCCAAAACTTTCTCTTAAGCCCTCATGATAGCTAGAATAAATAGCTCTCAGTGCTACCTAAATTCAATCTAAATTAAGCTATGCATGAAGCTTTTGTTAATGAAATTATACTTTAAATTCTGCAACGAAATTATATGAGGAAAGAAAATAGAAAAAAAAAATTATTGAGTTGTAAAAGAAATATATAAGGACAGTGTATAAGTATACTTGTGTATATATATTAGACATTTTGGCACAAACTGAAAAAATAATTTGGACTTTTCTATAAAGCTACGTAGATAATTGTTTTTTTTCTGTGGGATGTGTTCAGAGTTTAGGTTTTGGTTTTTTGTTTTGTTTTGTTTTGTTAATTTAATCTTCAAATGAACAACTTTTGGCTGTAACTGCCAGAGACTCTTTGAGTTAGGCAGGAGCTGCATCTTCTACATTTCTGAAGAAAGCACCAGAGAAACATAACTGGAATCAGAGTATTTTAAATATGTGCAGTCATGATCCTTTGGGTTTTGAATTTTCTGAATTCTTATTTCCATTATTAGGAATTTTTGAAATACAAAACTGTAGATGGTTGTAACTTGTGAGACATAACCTGCATTGAGACCAAGGAAAAGGCATGTACTTAAGGACTGGAGAGACTTAATAAAGAGGACTGGAGAAACAGATGTTTTCTTACATAGACATGTTCAAATCTCTTGCGGTGATTTTGGTTATGGGAAAAATTATAGTAAGTCACAGAACACTGTTCAGCACTATTTTTTATTACGTCATCTTTAAATGCATGTGAAAAATGCCAAATTTGGGATATTTATATCAATTTAAACTTGACCTTGACACCTGAAATAAGCATTCCTGCTTTCTTATTTTTTAGAATTACTGAATGAGTGAATAGTCACCAGTCTTGAGAGCAGAAGTCTGGTAAGTAGTAAGACACTTATTTTTTAATCTAGAGTGCAGAATATAAATTGTGAAGGAGAAAATGTTTGGAACTGTTGTGCTTGCTTGATTTGATGGTCTGAACAGTTCAGCAAAAAAGTTATTTTGGTTGCTTAGCATAGTGCCTTTGTGATGCACTCAGTGACTCGGTGCACACACAGACATGAGGATCCTTGGTGCGTTTTGTTGGGGATTTGGTTGGAGATTGGTTTTAGAAGCAAAATGCATAATGAAGTTCAGCCTTTGCAGAAAAGAGGCACTGACACTTGGTAATAACAGTCATTGCTGCTTTGGTATATAATGGGATCAACAAGTATAAAGATGTAGCATGACTGATTTTTTTCCAAACTATTGGGTGAAACCTAATTTAAAAAGAGAACAGAATTTAAGGACACTTGTAATTTTAGATTTATTGGCTGAGATTATGAATGTTCTTCTGGCACAGAACATATCCTTGCCAGCCAAGGGATGCAGTAGCTTCTTGTTTGTAGATGTCACCATTAAGCGTATTTCCTAGCTATAGGACTTGACAGTGGAGACCTAGGACCCCAGGCGAATCCCTACCTCTTGCACCTCCCTTTGCATGAGATCTAATTGCTCTAAAATCAGCGCACAGATTTAAGGAGTAATGCTCATTCCTGTTCCAAATGAAGTGCTTTGTACAAAGTAGAGCAGATGCAGCCCCTCTGAATTCCCACAACAGATGGAATAAGGAGCTGTATTGCAGAGTATTCTGGAATGTTTAAGAGTTACGACAGACTTGGCTTTAAATCCCTACTTTCAGGTAGGCAGAGAAAAGCTTAAAAATTCATTCTCTGATCACCTAGAAGTGGCGTTTCGACCCTTAGGGTTACAAGGTGAAATAAGTACACCCTAGTGTTGGATAGGTTGCTATTTGTTCAAAACACTTTATATTTGCTAATAATAAGAAAATAAATGAATGTGACACTCCACACTCGGCTGGTTAAGGACACAAACTTCTGGAATGTGAGAAAATAGATGAAAAACCATTGACGTCAGAACATCATGACTTTTCTTTTTCATGTTTGCCTTTGGAAACCAGCATTTCTGAAACATCAAGAAAGTGGGAATGTAATTCCTGTGTTTATTATTCCAAGACTAACCTTTGAAATTCATATTTTTCTTCTTTTTTTTTTTCTTTTTCTAATGGTTCTAAAATTTAATATGGTGGTCTGCTAACTGTTGAAAGCATGATCTATCATATCAAAAAACTAATTAAAAGGAAAAGCAACAGAAATGGTACATGGAAATGAACGCATGGATATCTTGGCAGAGATATCTTAAGGTGCAGTTTCAGGATTAGCATACACCATTCTGAGCCTGTGCTGCTGTCAGAATGGCAGCTTTGATTTCCTCCTCTCTGCCCCATGTTCCTTCTCCCTGCTTATATTGGCAATTGCAAAGGTGCAGTAGCCCAATAAGAGGAGGGAAAAAAATACATGACCAGAACAGCCAACCTGCTGCCCCTCCTGCCCCAAGACAACTCTGGCATTCAAAAACTGTAAGAACAAATTTTTCCTTCAGGAATAGATTTGACTCTGATGTTACTGTGCAGTTCTGCAGTCGGTATTGCCAGTGCAAGCGGCGGGGAGAGGGGTAGGGAGTAGCCAGTGAACAGCAGCTTTGGGTACTCCTAGATCAGCGTGAGCCTATTGTGGAACTGCTCCCAGAAATACTCTGAAGTCAACAGAGTCCAGAGAACTTCTCCATGAGTTAAAATAACCTTTGAATTACGGTATGAAAGTTCATAAGCCCCTGTGATTCAGCTTCCTATAAGATACAATTTTAGTTTTATTTTTAATCAAAGTCCAGCAGTAGATGTAACTGGTATAAACAGTGGTCTTTCTTTGAGTGACACTTACTAAGTACTGCAGATATCATTAGGTGCAATTTCACCCAATCATTACCTAAGAAGGTAACTTGGTGTCATAAAGGTGGCTTGAGGTTTCTAGTAATCCTCGAATTTACTGTTTTGCAAGTAAAATAAAAAAGATACTATCCAGATACTTTATTAACATTTCAAACTTGGCTTGCACTTTGGACATTTGTTTGTCCGATATTTATGTTTAAATACATTTACATATACGGAAATATAGTATTGTCATTGTGATGTTAATACAAATGCTTCTTCTGAAGTAGTCCAGGAGCAGCACAGAACTCCAAAAAACTGCGCATTTAAAAATAAATAAGCAAGGTGATGATTACAAACTATGCAGTGCTTATATCTTGGTGCCTAGCAGGCAAAAGTTTGCAATCCAGAAAATGTGCATAACCGTTCATATTACTCAAGGTCATCACAGTAAATATAGCAAGTAAATTTCAGAGTTATCTTTAAGAATATTAGGACTGTTGGAAAACCAAGCTCTGACATTATCTACATAAGGAGTAAAATATGGCTAAATATGAGGCTAGGCAGGTTTGTGACAGTTCTTATTTAAGGTAGTTTTTCATTAAATAACTCTTCTGTTGATCCATGAATCTAAGATAAACTGGGAAATAAATATATATACATGTATATTATAGAATATTTGCCAGTACCTGATTACTACACTCTTAACTGTGGTCTTTTTTTCAAAATAATCAATGGCAAAATGCACAATTACTAATCTACAATTTACTCATTTTAATAATTAGTTGTTAAAATCCATCAGATTCGTGAGGAGTTCCGTTGTCAAGAATTTTTAAATACAAGATCCACAGTTGTTTACAGCTGAAGCATTCACAATGTATATCAATCAAGTTTCCGTAAGATGCTGGTGATAAAATTTAAGAGTGAAAGAAAAGAATATTTCAGCTTAAAGAATTTATTGGACTAACCTAACAAGGTGTAAAATAAATGCTTCCTACATCACAGGTAACACTTGTGATTAATGTAGATAGAACAGTTTCATTGTGTAATGTTATGCATCACAGTAATAAATGCATGGAAAATGTCCTTTTAAAGAGCTATGGCTGATTTTGCTTGTAACAGAGAGCATAAATGAAAAGCGATTAATAAAATATCTTTCACTACAATTATAAATCAAAATAAGAGATGCATTAAAAAATTAACAGAACATTGTCTGGAAATCACATACTGTACAGGAATGTCTTCCCCATTCAATTTCCGATAAGAGGATTTCCATTAATTACAGTAGAGTTACAGAACATTAAATATCCAACAAAAATATTGCACTGTTCATCTGCTGAAGAAGTTTCCCCAGATTGGGAAACTGATTTACAGTTTTACAGGGAAGATGAAGCGTGGTGTGTATTTGCATGAGGTGCAGTAATTTAGATCTCCATAAACTTAGTTTGGAGATGTCATTCTTGTTTAGTTTAAGTTGGACAGCTGTTGGAAAGCAGGTGAAAATGCAGATGGAAAGGAAATCAGTATGTACCAAACAGAACAAATAAAATTATATTGGTAAAAAGAGGATGAAAACGTGACAGCATTTCAGGTTTGGTTTTCAGTCCTTGCTCTTGGAAATAATTTGGGTGAAATTCTAAGATAACCTGTAAGTAACAAATTCTTACTGTTGCAGTGGCACTATTTTAGCAGCAGTGTGGGGACTGCTACTTGCTTCCTAAAGCGAGACAACTGAAGTTTCGTGATGAAATGATTACTTTGTATTGGCTTTCTGAAAATAACGTGGGACTTTCTTATGTGTTTCCTCCACACAAAGTGAAAAGGCTGTTCAGGTGCAAAGGTGTAATTCACTGTCTTGGCAGTCATGTTCTGTGCAATAGTATGTAGCTTATAAATTATAGTTAGCTGTACTGGAACCATATAATAATCCAACAGTGATGGGCAGCTGTAGTGTGGGCATGTTTTATAGTGCAGGTGCTGCACTCTGACTTTATAATGAAGAATGTTGGAAATAATATTTCAGATACACTTGAATTTAGGCATATTTAACTTGCCAAATCTCCCAACATCGAGTACTGTGAATACACTGCAGGATGAAAGTCTTGATTTCCCGAAAACCCCTAGATTTTTGTTCCACTTCTAAACTTCAAGCTTTAAACAAATAGCTCCTTCTTAGTATTATGAACCGAGAATCTTTTGTGTGTGTGTGAAATATCCAGTGTTAAATAAGAAGTAGTGAGAAACTAAACCACTTACTAAATCACTTACTATGCTGTTCCCTTTGTATCCCAGCATGGAGAAAATTTTTATGTCTGTAGCAGTAGAAATCACTATTTGATATCACAAACCTGATTATATTTGGTGCTGTATCTACACAGAATAAAAATTTTGTATCCAGAAGAATTTAATCTGTAGACAAACAGATTTTAGTGCTACCATGTTTAATACTATGGAAGTTTTTGGAGTTGCGTGGATTTTAAAGATAAATGACATTAAATGGTTTTACTCTTTTAAATTCTCTGTCTTTAAGTAATGAGCAAGCTTATATACTTCAGATTTAGAGACTTTAAGTACACAGGAATATTTTATATTGCTAAGGTAACTGAAATAACTTACTGTTCCTTAATTCTGTGATATCAGAAATTGTTTTGAACAGCTATTTTCACACAAACTGGTCATTACTGGAAGTTGATTTTCTTTGTAAAAGCAGGAACCAGGGAATGGAGGATAGAACAGAAAAGGGATGGTATCCTAGCCAACTGCATCACGCACGGCAAGGGCATGATAGCGCATCATGCCAAAGAGTTAGGGAAAAGTGGAGCAATTATAGTGTAATCATACATTTAGAGGAACATAATAAGTAAAAGGACTAATGAATTCAGGTAATATAAGTTTGTCTCCTGTGCTTGTCAAGGTCCTGTAACTGAGTAAGTATAATTTTGCTATGTGATAATAATAATAATACATCTTCTCCTTTATGTTTTCTGTCTTAACTATTTTAAACTACATGCTCATCGGGTCATATGCTAATGCATATTGTGTGTTACTATGAACTGTAACCTCTTACAATGAGTGTATTTATTTTAGTTGCTTAAATAGCTCCAGTGCCATATACTCCTAATCATTGCTGGTGACTTTTGGCACTTGTAGTGTAACCACTACATAATAACAGCCATAGAATTTGGTGTATACATAACCTAAATATGTCTTCCATATATTAGATATCTGTCTGAGATGAGTAGTGTGCTTTCCTTGTAAATAGTTTTGCTGAAACTATGCTATCATTTGAACACCGTATTTGCATTCATATTATTTTGCAATAATCTAAAAACTTTCCATAAGAAGTCGGGGGGAGGGTGCTGTTGTCAGTAACAGAGCAGCATTGTTGAGAAGTTCTCTTCCTATTCCAACCTCTAAGTAGAAAATGACTGTTTACATTAGGTCTAACAGTGAAAATGGAGCATTTTCAATGATTCTCTTAAAAATGTGGATTAAATACTGGAAAACTCAACCTGTCAGCTAGATGAGCCTGTATAGCATCTTCCTTAAAAATTTAAAGGTTACTTTAGCGTTTGGAATATGAGCACAAGATCCAGATTCTCCAGTTAAGGAAGTGGTTTCTCTCAAAAAAATCCTCTCAAGAGCTTCTTCAGAACAGTTCTAATACTTGCTATCTGGCAAGAAATATAACGAACAACAAAGCTATATTTGAATTTTTCTCCTCTAAACCTGAACTAAACAAAGGAAGTATAATCAACTGGAACTGAATTTTTTGAACTTTCTTCTTGTTCTGTTAGTGCATGCTCAGAATGTTTGAGAGAACACAAACATATTACATTTGCAGTTTCATTGAATCTGTTTTCACTTTTTTGCCAGTTCAATATGGATATTTGAGAATTTTTTAATGTCAGCTTTTCTCTCCTTTTTAACTCTCCTTTTCCTTCCAACTGTGCTCACTTATTTTATATATATCATTTCACACTCATATTTTTCACCTTCTCCAGTGGGAAAAATAGGCTAGTAAGACAGATGTTTGCTTTCTGAAACTTGTTTTTCTTTCAGCTCTGTTTCCCTAAGGCAGGGAAATGTAGAATGCAGAACTGGAAAAGTTAGGATTATATTACTACTACTTAAGAAAATGCTTGGCAGGGGTGGGGTGGGGGGAAAATCCAGATTCAATTTTTCTGGAAAAAAAAAAATTGTCACCAAATCTCTATTTCAGAAAAAAAATATCAATTGTTTCTTTTGTAGAAGAGAACATTATTTAGTAATAAGAATTGTCTAAATGATCCCAGTGTGTAAGAAGTGGTTGGATTCGCGTTTTGATTGTTTTAGAGTTAAAATTCAGCTCTTAAAATTGAATTTATACTTCTGCATTTAAAGCAAGTCCATTATGATTCTGCAGTGCAACCTTCAAGGTAACATAGGCCACAGCTAGTAGTTCATATTGGATGGAATTAATCTTTGCACTGTTAATGTATTTTATCCTTATTATGTTAATTTGTGTATCACTCGTATTGAATAAATTTGGCAATACAAATGCTAAAGCTTAAACCAGGATTCTGCTTCTCCAAATACATTGGTATATACATAGATTAGTTACTGTCACTAAGGAATTATTTTTCTAGGTTTTCAAGTTCAAGAAGAAACAGTTTTTTTCAGATTAAGGGGAAAACATAAAATACAAGACCTGCTGTGATATCCTTTGCCCTTTACGTGAAGCCTTCCCTAGTTTAATCAGAAAATATCCTACTAAACATCCTGTGCATGCTAAGTATCACCTTCTCTGCAAAAACAGTGGAAGCAATAACTGGAAAAATTCCTTGTTCCTACTTTTCACGCCTGTTCCTGTTATCTCCAGACCTTTCCTCAGTTCTTTGTCTCCATATAATTTCTGTGGTGTTTTTGTGCAGAGTCGCGAGCAGAGATTTTGATTTCCATTCCAAATTAGAGGAAACCAACAGAGGAAGGTAAAGAAAAGCTGTCTTTGTGAAGCTCTTTGAGGGTTACAGCAGGGACCAGTGTAGCATTAGCAGCAGCTCCTGCTTGCCCATTACAGGCCTGAGACAGATGAACAAAGTTTTTGGTTATAGTCAGCCCTTCTATCTTTTTCAGGTATTGGATGTTGAACCAGAATGTATTGTAGAACTTCTGCAGCTTGGCTGGAATACATCACCCAGGTATCACAGGGAATTATGTAAACTTAAAAGTATAAGATTTTATAGTGTTTTCTTATAAAAAGTCTCTGTCTCTTGCCTGTGGACAATCCGCAGATTTGTACTCCTGCACAGGTGTTCACTCACACTGCTTGGCATTATCTATGAAATGCAGATGCTTACTGAACTGTCATTCAATATAGTTTATTCAAGATGGTTGTCAGCAGAGCTAAGTCCTCTGAAAAGTTAAAACCAAGCTAATACCTAGACCTTGGTGACTTAAAAGAGGTTCACATGCAGTTGTGTGCTGAATGCTTCCAACAGAGAGTAGATTTCAAGGAAACGCTTTTACAGCAGATCGCAGACATTTTGGTGAGTCGTTGCTGTTGTTAGCAAGACTATGAAATCTCAAAGATTTACAGCAGACAGGACTAACTCACTCTCTCAGTGACAAAGATACCCATTGCTCTCCAGCATAGAATTATAGAATTATTAAGGTTGGAAAAGACCTCTAGGATCAAGTCCAACCGTCAACCCAACATTACCACGTCTCCTAAACCATCCCCTGAAGTGCCACGTCTACACGTCTTTGAAATACCCCCAGGGATGGTGACTCCACCACCTCTCTGGGCAGATCATTCCAGTGCCTGACCACTCTGTCAGTGAAGAAATTTTTCCTAATATCCAATCTAAACCTCCCCTGACACAGCTTGAAGCCTTTTCCTCTTGTGACTTGGGAGAAGAGACCGACCCCCCCCCTCACCCCAGCCTCCTCTCNCCTGCTCCTGCTGGCCACACTATTGCTGACACAAGCCAGGGTGCTGCTGGCCCCCTTGGCCACCTGGGCACGCTGCTGGCTCATGCCCAGCCGCTGTCAGCCAGCACCCCCAGACCCTTCTCCGCCGGGCAGCTCCAGCCACTCTTCCCCAGGCCTGGAGCGCTGCCTGGGGTTGGTGTGACCCAAGTGCAGGACCCGGCACTTGGCCTTTTTAAACCTCATACAATTGCCCTCAGCCCATCGATGCAGCCTGTCCAGGTCCCTCTGCAGAGCCTGCCTGCCCTCCAGCAGATCAACACTCCCACCCAACTTGGTGTCATCTGCAAACTGACTGAGGACGCACTCAATCCCCTCATCCAGATCATTGATAAAGCTATTAAACAAGACTGGCCCCAAAGCTGAGCCCTGGGGAACCCCACTTGTGACCAGCCAACAGCTGGATTTAGCTCCGTTCACCACAACTCTCTGGGCTCGGCCATCAGCCAGTTTTTTACCCGGCGAAGAGTGCACCTATCCGAGCCATGAGCAGCCAGCTTCTCTAGGAGGATGCTGTGGGAGACAGTGTTAAAGGCTTTGCTAAAGTCCAGGTAGACAACATGCACAGCCTTTCCCTCATCCGCTTGGCGGGTCACCTGGTTGTAGAAGGAGATCAGGTTGGTGTAGCATCAGTACCTGTGCTAGCATCGGAAGCAAAGGGTGAAGACATGTCATTTCAGACATACAAGGTAGCAGACTAGATCATATGGGAATGGCAAGCCACCTTGCCCTGCTTTCTTAAACAGCTCATCACCTTCGGGTAGGCCCGTCCCCGTGGACATTTCATATTCCCAGAAGTTATATTTCATATTTACTTAATGCTGGCATATGACTATTTGCATGCAGTCCCCATCCCCCTTTTTGCTTTATTCCTTCTAATCATCTGGCTCCAATATACACATCATTTCTCTAGGCAATGTATTATCTCCTTTAGGCTGTCTTACATTCTTCCTGATTGCAGTTCTTTCTATTTCACACAGTGTGTTACTGTTCCTTACCATCTATAATACATTGTAACCATAGATACCATGCACAATTCAAACATGAATCTTCAAGGCTCCACATTTTCTCTTGTAAATATTTTGATGAAAAGAGTGATTATATTTCAGATCAAGGCTTCAACAGAATATTAGTTAAAAACATTGATTAAGAGAATTAAAACTACATGCTCGGCAGAGTGTATCCTTAAGAGTACAGGTTGAATCTGAGACTCACAACTGCTGCATGTCAGCACAAGTGCTACTGAAAGGTACTTTATTTTTGTGTTAGTGATCTCTCAAGGCCTGATCCAAAGTCAATTGCAATGAAGGTAAGCCTTTCCATTGATTTTAATTTGCCTTGGAACATAGATCTTTTATAGTTTTAATTAATAGCTTCAAAATTGTGGTTTACATAATTTGAAAAGTGCTCAGGATGAATATAAACGTAAAATATTATTTGCCATTCCAGACTTAGGAAGCATTCACATTGACTACTCTGAGGGTGTTCAACTGCAGAAGTAGTTGAACTGGGCTTTTTTGAGAGGGAGAAAAAATAAAATATCCATGGTTATTATGAGAATATTTTTGATTTAATATTGTCCTTAACCTCATTAGGGATATCTTTTGTAAGGATTCTTTAAAAGCAGAATTTCTATCTCTGTATATGGCTATTAAAACCATTATACATTTTTAGGAGTAAATAAATTTAGGAGAAAAGAAATGCATAATGCAGCACCCTTTTATCAAGGGCATATACCACGCACCAGATGGAAAACAAACTGTGTTTACAACATTACCACTATCGCCACTGACACTACTAGATCTACAATATGTTATAGCAGCAGCTCCATTAACCTTGCTAGTTCTGTTGGAGTTGCCTGGTAGTTTGCCCAATCTGTGTTTGTTGTCAGCAAATGGATTGAATTAGGAGATTTTCATTCTGTTTATTGACCTTTTCCCTCCTTCCTCAATTTAGTCCATAGTTCGTTCAAAATTGTTCTACTATTGCTCTGTAAAATACTGCAAATAGATATCTCTGGATCTGTCTGCTACTGTGTATGTAAATTATACTGTCTTACCTCAGAGGTGAAACTTCAGGAGAACAGTTGGTAGTAAATGTGCTGTAAAACCACGAATTCTTACCTAGTTGAATGCCATGGTACGTAATGTGACCTGCCTAAGCTGTCGACATTTACCCACATTAGGACACACTGCTGTCTCTCAAGGCAGGCTTGCTCACAGCGTTTTTCACTTTTCAAATAAGAGCAATCTTCACTGCTCTTATTTATTTATTTAACATAGTCATTTGTTTGAAGTTTTGGGGAGCAGGTGGGGATGTTCATGGTTTTTAAATGAGATAACTAGAAAAGTGATTCTGTTGCCCTTCCCTCCAGGCTAGTGAAAAGATGTTTATTTTCTAACCTATGGCCTGTCTTGATGGAGGTACCATAATTCCATTACCAGTTCAATTCAGCCGGAACCACTGCAGTCCCATAAGTCACTAGATGTTGTTCCCAACCTGCGTTTGTGCTACAGAAATTCACATGCAGCCACATGACAACCCTAGTCTGTGACCTGATCCAGGCCAGGTGTAGCTGTTTGCCGCTGCTGTGATTTTCAGCTAGATGCATTTCCTACCTCAGCATGTGACTGCAAGAGCGCTTCCACCACAAGGGAGAAACAGAACCAAGTGGCTTTGGGTGAGGAGAAGAGCAGAGTCACTCCTCTCCCTAATGGTGCTTGCCAGACTAAACGGATTGTGGACTAAGATGTTACGTTAGCTAGAAAATCTGAATGCCTTAGGAGGCCATTTTCAATCCGATTATTATTTGGAATGAGGTGATATCCTCCATATACCTACTGGAAGACACCTAAGCCATTTTCTGGCATTCTTTATCTCCTTTTTTTCCTTGGCAGTTCAGTTTATTAACATCATAAAGGAAACAAAGCTGTGGGGGTAAGAAAATTATTTCAAAGACTGAAATAGAAGTAACCTGATACTGGCTTTGTGCAACCTCCCTTCCACTTCTTCCTGTTGTGTGAGTAGCACGGATCAGGCAGTTGTGATTTAGATCAGCACTACTTGCCACAGCAAGCTGAATAACCTCCTGACCTTCAGTTCTATTGTGATACACAGGTTTCATTTTCTCTGAGCTAAAAGCAACTTATACTGAAGGGAAAATAAGGCCTGCTTCTCAGTGTAGACAAGATTCAAGACACTGCATCAGCAATCAGGCAGACTGAAATGGTAGGGTTTTTTCTATGGTATAAAATATGGCAAATGTAAAATTAGTTGTTTTGTTGGTACCCTTATATACACCTACATCTTGCACAGAAAAAATTTAGATTGCTGTATGAGGAATAATGAAGGAAAAATAAAAATTTAAGATTTCCTGCATCCGTAGTTACAATATCCCCATTCTGCTTAAAGCATGTATCAACATATCATGGTCTAGATAAAGACAGCCAGAGTAACACGTATAATTCTAAAAATTTACCCCCAGTTTATTCTTTCAGACTTAAATAATATATAGAACAGTTTGAGAGTCCACCAGTCATAATAGCAATGATAGATAGGGGTTATTTTCTCTATCCATGAGTACTATTTTTGCATCTTAATGCAAAGCTTACCTTGCATTGGATCTGGAATTTTGTTGCAGAGGATAAAGGCATTTGGTAAAAGTCCTTTCAGCTTCAGTTGGTTTATGTTAGTTTGAGTGTGCCTTGGCAGAGCAGCTTGATGTTTTCAGATGAGGTGTGATCTAATCACTCTGAAAAAAAGTCTATAATAACCATCCCTGTTAGTAGGAGCACGAAAGTGATAGACATAAATGAGAATATATTAGTTCATGAAATCATCAGTTTTTTCATTTTAATTGCCGTTATGTAAGTTTCCGGGATTGGTACTACCAAGAGGTAAGTTGTAACTATATGCGTCCCAGCTGTTAACAAGGGACAGCATTTGGGATATAGCTTATTCCAGTAGGAACTGGTGCATAGCTTGTGGGCATATGTAAAGGTGGTTTGAAAGCTCCCCTCCACCTCTTATTTCACTGATGGCATGATGTCTTAGACTGTGGTACACAGACCACTAAGCTGAACTGTATGAATCTAAACTTTCCTTTGTAACACCTGTAGGTCACACATTCTTTCCATAATGTATCTGCATACACAAGTGAGGAAAAGGATCC
Organism: Anhinga rufa; assembly: GCA_013400875.1. Taxonomy (NCBI): domain Eukaryota; kingdom Metazoa; phylum Chordata; class Aves; order Suliformes; family Anhingidae; genus Anhinga; species Anhinga rufa. Next base: position 550 of record VZTV01017977.1, on the reverse strand, counting down.
TTTCTACTTAGTCAGGTTTAGTCCATGGGTGCCCTACTGGCAGGGTAATACTGTACCAAGAACAGCTTATGCAGCTTGTAGTTGAGGTAAAACTCAGGGTCAGTACTAAAATCATTCCAGTTTTGCCTTTCTGGCATTTGCTTGACAGACGTCTAAAGAATGCAGTTTGCTGGGATAAGAACTGTCCCTCTGTTGCCATCCTAAATTAATCATTGAACCCTGTATATAATGAAGGAAGGTGTATACTTTCCCAAGTAAAGGTGACTGCCTGAGTTTGATCTGCTCTTGAGAATTAGAGAAGACAAAGTGCCTGGCAGGTTTTTTCTCTAGTCTGTCTTAAATAAAATATTTAATAACACAAACAAACAGTATGTGCACCTTTCTTCTTCATGGAGAGTATTAGAATTATTACATTAAATATGCATTTTAAAAAGATATTAATATTATGCACATTTTTCTTCTGTAGTTGCTTTTAACATGAGAAATAATAATTCTGCCCATATTAGATATTATTCCTTCTTAATCTATTTCATGGTTTTGGCCAGGATGG
>VZTV01017974.1:0-19661 GCA_013400875.1 Anhinga rufa | reverse complement strand
AAAAAAAAAAAAAAAGGCAGAGTGGGAACTATTGTGAGTTTGTGAGTTCAGGACTGCAAAACAAGCAAAATTATAGGTGGTTGTAAAAGGCAAGCTCTGTTAGAGCCGAACAACTAAAAAGACTGAACACATGGAAGAAAGTCAGTCATCTGCTTTTGTTGGGATTCAGATGATCTTCCTCATCGCTGAAGTATTTTAATAGGTATTCTGTTTTCACAATAGTCACTAGATGTAGCTAAAAACCCAATAGTTAATTAAGCCAAAGGCAATGTTCCATGAGAGCGCTTCAGCTTTTGGCTGTAAATGGTTTCATATGTTTGGTGCGGGTGGTTGCAAGTGTATCATTCTTCGTGTCACTGTCAAAGTGATCTTGTGGTTGGTGCTCCTCCAGTTGAGACTGCTTTTGCACCTTTCTGTAGACTGTACCACACACAGGCTTTGGTCGTCATTGCTCTGGGCTCAACTAGTAGCTGATTTGCCACTGATGCTGAGTAATCACGTGCATGCTTCAGGGGTAGAGAACATCCCTATCTGTGGAGGTCAGAGCTCAGCTGCTATCTTCAGGCAGCACCAGGAGGGTTTTGGAAAGCTCCCGACAATGAAAGGTACATGTTAGAGCAACTTCAGAACTCTGCTCTAAAAATCTGGAAGTGGAGGAGTAGTATAAAGGATTAGAAAAGAAGATTTCTTGGAGAATGGATTTGGCTTTAAATAGGATGGTTGCTCACATACATGATCACAGAATCACAGAATGGTGGGGGTTGGAAGGGACCTCGAGAGATCCTCTTGTCCAGCCCCCCTGCATGAGCAGCACACCTAGAGCAGGGGGCACAGGACCGCGTCCAGGCGGGGTGTGAATGGCTCCAGGGAAGGAGACTCCACAGCCTCTCTGGGCAGCCTGGGCCGCTGCTCTGGCACCCGCACAGCAAAGGAGTTTTTCCTCATATTTAAGTGGAACCTCCTGTGTTCCAACTTGCGCCCATTGCCCCTTGTCCTGTTGTTGGGCACCACTGAGAAGAGCCCAGTCCCATCCTCCTGACACCCACCCTTCAGATATTTATAAACATTGATAAGGTCCCCCCTCAGTCTTCTCCAGACTGAACAGTCCCAGGTGCCTCAGCCTTTCCTCATAAGGGAGATACTCCAGTCCCCTGATCATCCTTGTGGCTCTCCTCTAGACTTNCCAACCTGTACTGGTGCCTGGGGTTGTTCCTCCCCAGGTGCAGGACCTTTCACTTGCTTCTGTTGAATTTCATGAGGTTCCCCTCGGCCCAGCTCTCCAGCCTGTCCAGGTCTCGCTGGGTGGCAGCACAGCCTTCTGGTGTATCAGCCACTCCTCCCAGCTTGGTATCATCGGTGAACTTGCTGAGGCTACACTCCATCCCTTCATCCAGGTCGTTGCTGAATATATTGAACAGGACTGGACCCAGTACAGACCCCTGGGGGACACCACTAGTCACCAGCTTCCAGCCAGACTCTACCCCATTGATGACACCTCTCTGGGTCCTGTTGTTGATCCAGTTCTCAGTCCACCTCACTGTCCACTCATCCAACCCACAATGATGCTTGAGCGAATGTTGTTGCAATGAACCACTTTTTAATCAGTGGTGTTGGATGTTACAGAGTGGTTATTCCTGGGGGTCGGACGTCTCTCCAAGCAGAATTGATCCAGTGTAATTAATGACAAATTCTGCTCAGTGTAGACAGTGGAGAACAATATCTTTTCTCTTTCTTGCCAGAGCAAGTAGAATAGTGCCTACACAAACCAGGTCCCTGGTTTGTGACATTTGCTCAGCTTCAGAAACAGTAGTTTTTATACACTTCTTTAGCATGACACAGGTATCTCTTTATACCTTGAATCACCGAAGTTTCCCTGATTACACAAATTTGCATCAAGTAAAGATCTAGGTGCTCTAAAATGATTCCTCGCAATTGTCTCATCTCCCTTTGCCTATTAATTTGAGATCTGCACTTCTGAAAAACAGGTCACCAGAACAGGACAGATTAAGAAGCTTGGAAGAATGTCCCAGTCCTGATCTCAGAAGTCTAAGCCTAATTCAGCCTGCACATCTGTTTACAATGCTGAATAAACGTCTCTGTACCTTGAAAAACCCTAGCAGTTCACAAAGAAGCCGTTTTAAAAAGCTGATTTAAATGAGAAATCAGAAAAAGTGGAAAGTGACTTTTTTAAAAGCTCTTTAATGAACAAAAACAAAAATCAAGGAGCAGGTAGAAAATTGTTTAAGCATCACTAATCTGAAAGGGTGACTTGTCAGCAAATGAACTGCATGGGAGATAAATGTGGTCAATGGAAACATCAGTGTAGTCTGGAAATGGGGACAGGCTACAGTTCAGGCTGAAGACTCAGAGCCCCGCTGAGGCAAATGACCTGCAACAGACGTTTTCTTCAATTAAAACTTCCGGTGTGATACAAAGCTGACCTTGAAAATTGCATCAGAAAAGACATTTTGCTCCTAAGGTGCCGATAGCTCTGTTATAGGGATAGTTTCTGATGGAGCCAAATATAAGATAAATCATGCTTGTGGCTGGATGGCCCAATGCCAAGCTGCTGATTGTAGCTTTTAGTCATGTGGGTTTTTCCCAAGCTCCAAAATGTCAGACGAACCGTTCGGGGTACCGAACAGCGTTTGGCTTTTCTCCATGAGTTATTCCAAGACTTAGAAATATCTAGGGACCAAGAGCATTAGAGCACATGGACCTGCCATTCCACTTGCAGTGCCCTCTCCAGTGGGTTTGTAGGGGGGTGTTAAAATAGTCAGATCCCCAGTCAGATCTGAAGTGCGTTTACTCCTGTTACAAATGATGGTGAATGCTACCCTGGCAGAACAGCAGCGTTGTGCCCTCAGCTGCTGCTGCTTTTCCTTGAACATAATTGAACAGAGTGCAGACATAGGGAGAACCGGCCTCTAGAGCCATATTTGCAGCTCCAAATTAATTTGCAAGGTAAGTCAGGAAATTTGTAGAATCGTTCCAACGCTCTAAGGAAAGATTAAGAAAAATCCATGATGCCATGATGGTAAAGCAAGCTGCAGTCCTTCCCAAGGGCAAAGGGATTTTTACATTGCCTAAATATGCACCCTGTAAAACTAAGTTAGTGTTGATAGATAATGGTATTTAAAACCTCACCAGTATTTTAGTCTTCTGAACTTATCTCCAACCTGTATTACCTTCAGTACTGCAAATGCTGGGATTAACACATTGTGATCCTGAACGTGCAGTAGTGATTAGGAATGTTGTAGGTACACTTAGTTGATTTAAAGAGCGCGTGTAGAGCTATGGGATTAAGGGGAGTATTTAATATGCTGAAGACCTTATCTCCTTTTGCCTGTTTCAGAAAGGAAGGCTAAAATTCTCTTAGCTCCTAAAGGAGGTCAGGGTGTGCGTAAATGCCAACTCACAAGGCTTTAGGGAGGTTAAAGAAAACGAGCATAAACAGCAAATATGATTTGGGCTCTGTTGATAGCATGCTTTTTTTTTTTACTAAGTGTTTTCCATGCTCTTTAGACATCTGGTTGGCCTGTGATGACCATGTCACAATCAGGACTGTGTTCTTACCAGCATCTGGGTGTGCAGCTGTGTCCTTTCCTCCTGGATGAAAAGCTTCCTACTATCATCTCTGCCTCAGCTTCATCAGTGTTGTACAGTTATGCTGCAGTTTACTTCAGGCTACACTTGGATCCATTTAAAGTTAAATCTTGGCAGAGAATATGGCCATTCTTAATGCTTTGTCAGAAAGGCTTCTGTTTGTGTTGACTGACTTGATGCTGAGTCGTTCCAGCTGGCTGCCTCTTGTTCCAGGTGGCAAGAAAAGTATTTGTCTTTACCTGTATTTCCATTTAGACACTGCTCCTTTCCTGGCCTGGGAGCCCAGTTTGAGTAGATGCTCCCTTCATTTGCAAGAAAAATGCCGTTGGAAGGGAAAGCTCCATGAACCTGTTTTCAGTTTGGCATTTAATCCCATAGCCCAGCAGTCCACTTAGCCTAATTAGTCACTCAGCAGGGCTGTGAAGGACCACCAATTTTATGAGATTCAGTCTGTACAAGAGCAGAGCAGACATTACCACATTACCTGTACAGATCTGATGGTCTTGGTCCCTGCTGCATTGTTGCATTAAATGATGGATAGTTTTCATTGCATTTGTCCTTTCAGAGAAGTATGAGCAGGTTAAGATCATGCCATGAGCATACAACTGGCAGAGTGGTGAAGGCATGCCAGTGAAATTTTGCATTGAGAAATTGAGCATGTAGAAAAGTGCCTGAGGGAGCCTTTTGAAACCAATGTCAATCTTCTCTAGTTTGAAAACAGCAGGGCTTCTTAGCAGGGAGGCGCCCTTTATGTGGTTCAGAAAAGCTACCACGAAAAGGAAACCAGGTATGTGGGTTACGTGTTTCCATGTAGTTTCAGTTCTTTCATATGGGCTAAAACATGTTGGAGTCTGGCTAAAACTGTAGTTCTATAGCATGTGCATTTAGTGTCTTCTGCCAGAAGCGAGAGGAGTAGAGGCAGAGCCTCCTGGGAGCAGAAGCCTTCCTGGAGCTCCCCGCTGTGCCGAGGCCATGCGTGCTCCTGTGTGCTCTGCCCTGGGTGTAATACTCGCCCTCCCTCCGTTCTCCTGGGGGTCCCTGCACTCACCAGATCTCTGTGAGAAAACTCCCGGTCTTTTGGCTGTATGAGATGAGGCACCATGTGGGATGTTTAAATGTGCTGTTGTTTTCCTATGTGAATTTAAGAAGCTTAACCTTCATCTCATTTAAAGTGTGTGGCACCTACGCAGGTCTTCATAAAAAGCCTCAGTCACCTTCCTTAGCAAAAACATGTGACTTACTGCCAGGTAATTACACCTTTTGTAATATACTGGCGCCGCTTTAATCTGTGAAAATGCCACTTTGGAAAGCATATGTCAATGGATGAACTCATTGAACTTCTAATTCACTGAAATCTCTTTGATAGCCTATTTTAAACCTGATTTACTGGTTTGTTTGCGAATGGTGCATTTCAGCTTCTGAGTGCCTGGTGCTGTGAATCCATTCCTTGTCTGTTCATTCTGCATCCACGTGAGTGCTCCTAGGGAGTATTCATGTAATTGGTACAGCCATTTCATGCAGGATGAATCTTGAAGGATCTTGTGAATTTTGTTAAATGCAAGATAAACTACTCAGCCTACAGGTTTTGCTTTCCATTCAGTAATGCACCTCATATGCTAAACGTGCCACTGCTGTGAATTTAATCTTGGACACCAAAAATACCTCTGGTAACACTAAAGTGGGACAATTAGTCTAAAATTTACATTGTTTACTCCTGCTACAGAAAAAGAATAACGTCAGTGCTTCATCTGTTAATCTGATCTGTGTATTTGCTGCCTCTCCAATTTTTCAAAAGCTAATGAGAGGAAATGTTATGCTTTCTTTTTGCTTTTAAAGATAAATCTGTTCTGTGCCTTAGAGCTGCCCTTGTAGATTACTGGATAGTTAATCAAAGCTGAGGCTGAACATTTCAAATCCAGCTGTTTTCAGCAGCAAATACTAGCAGGTCACTACATGCACTTCGCCTAGATTTAATGTGCCTTAAAGCAATTCTCTTTGACTGGGGAGGAAACAGTTTTCAAAGTAGCATTTATTTCTGTTTATCATTGCCTTTCCTTAGCCTTTTGAGCTAGCACAGATTTACAGTGCTCTCACAAACTGCCCAGCAGGTTTGCATCAAATGGGGTATATTCTAATACATTATCATAAAGAGGTGCAGATCTCAGGTGGTGTAAAACCACTATTGATTTGCTCTGTTTGAAAAGCTACATAGTAGTCCGTCTACTCTTATCGAAACATACGGCTTCTACTACTGCAAGGGTTTTTTTTAATGTGATTCCTGGAAATATGAACAGTGGAATAGGGTTCTAGTTTTCCTCTGTGGTTCAGGATTGTTCACTGGAAAATTTGGTGTCTTTTAGTTAGATATCTGCGACTTAGTACAGCAAAGTCTACTAAATTAAATATATTAAATAAATAAATTAAATAAATTCCAGCTTGTTAGCAGGGGGGTACAGGCTGGGCTTCAGCATTCACTAATCAGCAGCATTTGGGAACGTTGAGGCCTAGCCTGGTCACCTTTTAGTTACACTCTTTGAGGACATAGGTTAATGCTTCTGTTGCTGTGCAGAGATACTCTCCATCATTTGCCGGGAAGAAACAATAGAGTGCCAGTGTTTCTATGTGTTTTCATGTTTTTATAGATTTGCCTTGCTATGTATTGCTAACCAATTCCTACTGATCTTATTCCTGTACAGCTGAAAACATAGCGTGAAAGCCAGAGATAATAATACAAATCCTTTCTTGCTTTTTTACATCTATGATATGAAATGCCATGCTGCTCCCTGTTAGCTGGTGATGCTTCAGATTATTGGAGTGAGAAGCTGTAAAATATATCCTTGATAATGAATGTGTGTGAATTTTATGGTTATGAGTAGATTAACCTTGATCCAAAAGGAGTGACAACCTTGTCTTGATTTATAACAAGTAGTTATGTTACCAAAGAGATTTAATTGGCTTTGAACGTTCTTCTTTATACATGTATTGTATTGAATTAGCTGCTGTACTCTTCATAGAAAAATTGCCAGGATTTCTCTGAGTAAACATCAAGTGACCTTCAAAATAGGTAATTTGCTCTATTTAAGACTCAGCATTTATCTCACATTGGACCATCTGATACAGATGTTGATACATGCTCACTGTTTATTTCCTTAAATAAAGGAAAGTTATATAGATTCAGAAGGCATTTATATATATATATTCAAAGCAATTAAATTTTGTTAGCATGTTCTGACCTTTGCCTGAAGAAATCTCAGTTTTCAGAAATTCTAGCTTCTTGATTACCCAAAATACTGTAGATAGCATAAGCAGTGTAAAGTTAGAGGGATTATATTCCTTAATAGGAAACAAATTTTAATGAAAGAGAGCATTGAAATAAGACATTAACACTATGACAGCATATCTGTTAATTAAAATTGAGTTTTGCAAGCATCAGAAGGCACCTGACTATACTACTGTTGCATAGCAGCTCAAGTGCTCAGTGACCTCTAGCTTTAAGTGGATTTACAATTTTAAAATAATTTCACTGGACTAAATAGGCTATGCTTTGGAGCAAAACGTTTTTGCCTATCTTGCCATATCTTCACAAATGAAAACTGCTTATGGCTTCCATGTTCTCATGCCCTTTTCTTTAATTCTGCATGAAGAGTATGTTGGGAAGAATAGCAATAACGGGAGAATATCTTGGGCTCCTGGGATAAGAAGTGAGAAGCTGTTATTAATCTCTCTTAATAGCTGTATTTTCAAAGATCTCATTTGTTGAAGTTCAGTGAGTGGCAAATTGCTTTAAAATGTTAGAAAACAATTTGGAACGCAATCTATATTAAAATAAATAACTGGTGATAGATTATTTTAGTGCTCTGTTCTTACACTCTAAAGTTATGATATAGATTTTATAGCCTTATTAAAATTGAAAGGACAAAACACATTTAGAGTTAGATTTACGTGCTGTTCCATGTTACCTGAAAATAAAATCAAAGATCAGGCCCGTAATGGATATATTTCATTTAATTGAGTTACTGGCTGCATGTCAGACAAACTCACACTGCAATTTCCATCCCTTCTGAACAGCAGTTTACTTGGCAAGAGGAATTTGAAGTTGCTGATTAGGTTTTTAACTTTGCTTTCCACCACCAGACAGATTTAGTAGGGCTGAAAATCTGTGCCTGCTGTCTTCTGCGAGATGCAAGGAAGGAATAGCCGGAAAGTTGCTGGAGGATCGTGGCTATGTGGGGAGGCCTAAGATGCCCCCAAACTTCCTAAATGCTTGTAAGGATCAGCATGTCAGAGGCTTGTATTTGTGAGTCTGTTGATGGAAGATCATTAAGGACAAGTGCATCCCTCGATTTCCCGCTGCGTAACTGCAGAAGAGCCCCAGCAATACTTTCTTCTAACTCAAAAGTTCTCTAAGCCAGAGTATACCTGGCGGTAAGGTTTCTGGTATACCAAAGTAATTTCAAACACTGTAGAAGTGTACTGAAAACATACCTGACCGACTTTTTAATTAGCTAGCTCTGAAATATGCAGATGTCTTTGTAGTCAAGTTTTCCTTATCCATTCTCCAACACAGCTTCCTAGGGATGACCGGCCAGTATTTTTAATTCAATAGTTTAATGTTTAACATTTCAGCTTTCTATTACACGTTTGTTCACTTTCCCTGTTAAGTAACTGACAGATGATTTACTGCCAATATATTGGTGTATCTGTTTCTTCCTGATCTTACTGGTTATTAGTTGTAAGGTCGTCTTGGCGTATTTTTCTGTATCTTCAACTCTTTTGCTCTTCTCTATGCCTCGCAGTTGGCATCATCTGTGTCATACTGCACAGAAGTCTGTCTTACAGCCGGGTGCTGAGGAGATGCGGTGCAGAAAGCCGAATTAGCTTCCACATGCTCACTTTGCAGCCTTGTGGCAGGGGACCATGCCTGACAGGGATTTTATTCAGCACAGAGACATCAAGTGACAGCATTGGGTATTGCAATCGTTGCACATCAGCAAGAGGGCAGTCCTGAGTTTTCTGAGCCTTCTTGGCTTCTTTGGGAAACTGATTTATCTGCTATATAAAAGAAAATATTGGAGCTTAGCTAGATCTTCAGAGACAAAGGGCCCAAGTCTTCCTTATTCTGCAGTTACTTAAGAAGGTTTGGGACTCATTTGCGATGCAGGTAAGTTACAGAACATCACTTTTCAATAGCGCTTGTGTTGTCAGTAACTCCATCATACACCAGAACTTCAGAAAAGCAGTATGTGACTATGATAATGCTTCAGCTACAAGCTGCAGGTGAAATAAAACTGCAGGCAGTCTGCCTACAGAAGTGTTATTTATATGAGCATCCTGGATAGTTCTTTAAAAGCTGCTTTTCTTCTGATGTGGAAAATTTTAGAGGATGAACAGATGGGACCTTTTCACAGCTGGATGTAGGCATAGCACACTATGTTAGCATTTCTGGACGCTGTGCGGTCTGCAGGACAGCTCCTGTGTCCTGCGGCAGGACGCAGCTGCAGTTGCGGTGTCTCCTGCGGGCTGTGACTCTGCCCGGCTGACATGCCCTCTGGTAGGGACCCAAGGAGTCCAACATCCTAGCAAAGGAAGGACATGGGCACTTGTGATGTGATGCATCTGCACAGCCTCCTATACAGTCTGGGTCTGTGAGCCTCTCCTAAGCCTTTTCCACTTGGTTGACCAGAGCACACAAACATCTCATGCTCCAAGACTCTAGTTTTGTGACAGAAGTCATGAAAATAGGAAGAACTTGCTTTGTTCTCTTACCTGCTATGTGTTTGTCTGGTTGCAAGCACATATTTTCACTGTTCACTTGTTTTGCTGCTTTATAATCATGATGATCTCTGAAGCTGCCTGAACTGGATTTCTTGTGCCTTATGCATTTGTAGGGAAGCCCCACAAATCATTACCTGGCTTTGAAATCGAAGGGGTAATACACTTATTAAAAACAGTTATTGTGGTTTAAGATAGTTAATGTTGCAGGACACGTGATTCACCAGTGTTCCCTGTTTTCTCCTAGGCTCTGTGAATTTAACTGGGTTTATGGGATGTGGCTGTGCAGTGAGAACAGTGGCTGTAAGAAATGGGAATTCAATCTGTAAATAACTTTCTTAAAACCACCCTTTCCACGCTTCACTTCTATGGCTGTATCTCACTAGCTCAGTTACTGCTGATGGGATTAGGAGATGTCATTAGGAGACAACCTGCTAGTTGAGAGGGCAGCAGTGGTGTTAGGAGGAGGCGGCAGCCGCGGCAGCATTGTAATTTGGGATTTGTTAGTGCTGTTGGAGCCGCAGACCGCCTGCTTCAGAGGCATTATGTAGATAGTTTTTCCCCTCTTTCCCTTCCAGTCAAAGCTCACAGGCATTGGCCTCTGTTTCGGCATTCTTAACCTGATGCGATTTCCAACCGCTGCCAAGTGTATGCTTTGCAAAACTTGTGAAAAGTGAATTGCTGGTGTTAGTTTCCTAGTAAAATAAATGATCCTGTGACTGTAGAAATGTGAAGTTTTAATCAACGAAAACCATAATAGTTTAGTAGTTGCAACTTTCAGAAATCATTTTGCTCTGACCAGATAATAGAAGTTCATCTATTCAATCCTAAGTTTAAAAAAATGAAAATAAAATCATTGCTGGCTGCAATGTCCAAATTGGACTTCTCAGATAATTACTCTGAAAATTGTCTAAATAGTCTAAAAGTGGAAGTCTTCTGAATGGAATATACTTAATTATATGAAGATGCATTGTTTAGTAGGTATTCTGAGAGTTTATTCACCACACTTCTTGTCTCCAAAGAATTGTGCAGAAGAGACAAGCTAGTATCTGATATTTGCTCCTCTTTAATCCATGTAGATGTTGTATATTGCTGGTGGATAATTTGTTTTCATACAGAAAACATCCAAAGTGAATGGATCATCCCACTAATTCATGTTGATAATAAAGCAGTGTCTGAGACACATTTCTTCATGGCCATCACTTATCTGCTCCTTTGCTTTTACTTATCTACTCCTGCAGCTGTAAGATAACTTTCCAAGTGCCTTACTTGAGCTAATCTAGAGTGTACATGGACAAAGCGATGATATACAGTGCTTTTACTGCCTGCCAGAGCTGAACAGATTATGCTTTGGCACATGTTTCATCAGGGCTGACAAGCCCTCTCCAAACACGCTCAGAAGAAGTAGCCCAGATAGTGAATTGATCCTGAATGGTGATATGCCCTCCGCACGTGCTCAGCTCTTGGCAGTCATTGCAGCATTGGCAAGAATGGGTTTGTGACATTCTTCCTTGCTGAAAAGATAACAGGAAACGGGGTGGGATTTCTAGTATGTTCACGTTAATGCTGGGTCTGAGTCATGAGGACTGGCGCTGCATACGTAGGTAGACAACTGGATCCAGGGAGAGGGGCTAAAAGCACAGAGGATATAAAACTGAGAAAACAGTCTTTAGAAATATCCCTGACTATTAGACAATCAAAAATTATCTGATTATATGTATGGTAATGTGACTTTGTTTTCCCAGGGAAGGTTGAATTTCAGCACTTCTTATCTGCCCACACTGCTCTTTTGTAATGATCTGATTGCTGTTCATTACTGTGATTGTCACAAAGGGCATGGATATGAATAACTATAACCTGTGCCTTTTGTCATTTGGAAAAGATAATGTGTTTATCTCTGAGGGCAGAGAAGCAGCTTAAATTTTCACAAAATCAGATGTTCAGAAGCAGAGAGCCTTAAAGTTACGTCTGTGCCAGACTAATTGGGATTTGTCTTTTGATATTTGTATATATTTTGCGTGCAAGCATTTGGAGGAAGACCTAGCTGTTTAATGAGGGAGACAGGGAGGAATTACTGAGTTTCCTGTGGGTTTTCTATTTTTTAGGGGGAAGAAAAAAAATCAAACTTTCAAATATAACCTTTATATTCTTCTCCCTCACCCATTTTAATTTAAACAATCGAAATCTTGAGCTTTCATACTCGTATTGAGGATCCTTCCATGGGTGGTGCAGGGGTCATGTGAGTAGCTTTCCCTGAAGAAATCCTAGAAATACACCTGCTGAAATGCTCCAGGTTACTGGGCTGTCACTGTGCCCCACAGGTTGTTGCCAGTCAAATTCTGTATGCTGGTGAGCTTCTTCAGCAAAGCACAGAATGCTCTCCATCAACCCTGACTTTGTCTGACGGATGAGGCATTTCAGCTCTTGCCTGTCAGAAGTTCAGACATGAGGTAGAATGAGAGTATTTAAGGAAAGAATTCTCAGCCCTGAGGAAACTATTCTTCCTGGGAGTGCCTTTGCGGTGCTAGGAAAATTCAGTGGCACAACATAACTGTTGGTGGCTTTCTAATAATTAACAATGTTCTGATTTAAAAAAAAAGAAAAGGTGTATTTTTGGTGCTACAGGCACCAATATTGCTACATGCAATATATATATATTTTTTTTTTCATTTTTATTTCCACAGTTGTTTTTCTCATCAGTCACTGCCTTGTATTGTCACTAATGAGGATAGATTGGGAAGAGTGTATCCCAAGCTTTCATCTGGATTTACAGGGTGCTTGCGTGCAACACGCTGAAACACCCCGATCTGAAAATCTTACAATGTGGAATGGTTAAGGTTAGAATGTTGCATGTGCTTCATTGTAGCTGTCATGCTGTTTCCAAGATTTTCAATCTTGATGTCTTTTTATTACGAATGATAAAATGCGGTTTCTTTGACTGTGCAATTAATGCCTTTTTATCATCATGATAAGGAGCTACCCCAGAATTATTCTGAGATTATTTAAGCTTATATTATGGAAGCTTTTGTCTTCTTTGCAACTCATGACTGTGAAACACACATGAACTGCAGGAGCAGTTGCCTCCTGCATTTAGATGAAGACAGCTTATGCCCTCTGCTTAGCCATTACTTTTTTAGACTCAAGATGGATAATAGGTGCAGGGGGAGGGTGGGAAGGCAGAGGGAAAGTTGGAACTCAGGAAATAAAATACAGCTTAAAAGTAGTTTCATTTCTCAGTAGACATTTTTATTAACAACACTGCAGGGTTTTTGACAGCCTGGAGTTCTTTGCATAGGAGAAGTCTGAGTTATAACTTGACAAACCTGTTACTGTAAAGTGGGGCCAGGGAGCTTTAGTCTTTTGGTGAAGTCTTTCTGTGCCATTCATATGTAGTAAAAAGCAAACGGGGTAAATTTTGGACAGAAAAGACACAGACAAGACCTGCTCTGGAACTCTTCAGCCACCATTACAGCTACTCTGTGAGAGGTCAGTCTTGATCATTTCTAAGGTTGTGCTGAAGAAGGGCAAGCCAGTTTTTTTTCTGGCAGAGGCAGGCTGTGTGAGCTTGTGTTTTTATTAAACTTTCAAATATAACCTTTATTGATGCATTTTGGTGTGTTTTGTTGTTTGTTTTTTGTTTTTTTTTGTTTGTTTGTTTGTTTTTGTTTTTGTTTTGTTTTGTTTTGTTTTGGTTTTTTTTTCATTAAATAGCTATTACAATGTGAAAAAGCCCCTCAGGGCAGGAACTGCTCGACTGCAGAGGCAGAAAGGCTGGTGGTTTCTGGGGTGCAGCCTCAGGATGGGGCAGTAACAGTGTGCAGTTAAAGGTTGGGTGCCCTGTCTTGGCTGGGCTGTCTGTGTTTTATAAATACAGAGTCTGAAGCAGCAGCTTGGGTTGTTTTTGTTTGTTTTTGGTTTTGTTTTTGTTTTTGTTTTGGTATGTTCTTTCATTGGCTTTAAAAACTAGATGATGTTTTTGCACACTGAGTAGCGCTGAGTGTGGCAACACAGTTGTCCGTCTCTTCAGCGAGTGTTAACTGCCACCTGAGGCGACATGCTTTTCAGAGAGTTACCCAGCCTTGCTGCGTGCAGAAGTGTGATGGGCTGCCATTATGGGCCCCTATGATACTGGCCATATGCTTTTTTATAGCTTTGAGCACATGGAGAGTACAGCTGTAACATGTGTGTTACAGCCCTGGAGGCAGATTTGCATCTCTCCTTGAGGTCAGTGCAAATGTAGTTCTGCAGGCTAAGTAAGGATCAGCAGCAGCAAAGATGGAGGTGAAGCAAGTATTATAAGGAGTAGAGGCAACACCTTTTATTCCACCAGCTGGTGGAGGTAAGAAGAGACAAACTTTGTCTCTTCTGGACATACCAGTTGCTCCAGTAAAAGAATATTGCTGCTTCTACAGTCCTGCTTGTGAAGCGCAGGAGGCATTTTAAATAACCATTGCACATTTCAGAAGCTTTTTAAAAAGATGATATGCTACTTATGAATGAGACGTGACAAACTTCGGTGCAGGCTACATGTATTGCACAGTCCCACTTACCCAGTCTAGTATTTTTTTTCTCCCATAAATTATCTATTTTTGTATTATCACTCAAGTATGCTGCATGATCATATAATTACATACAGTGAGATGCCAATTAGAAGTAATGCTGCAGCAGACCTTTACGCATCAATTTGACATGCATTTCTCCACTGTACACATTAATTATTGGCATTGTACTTCTCAGTAACACCTCCGCTGTCTAAGTGACAGCAGTACAACGCACCAGTTCGATACTTCTGTTGCGTCTATACAGAAAAGCTGCTGTAAAAGACAACCTGTTATTTTAAAATCAGCATTGGTGAGTTCCTACTGTGTGCATGCAAAGTTAGAGCAGAGACACTGGAAAGAGCAACACAGGTGGAGGCACCTCCATAGCAAACATCAGATGCCAAGCAGTCACTCAAGAAACAGTTGCGGGGAGCACCAAAACAACATACTTTGCAGGCAGGAATACCTATTGGCGTGTTCTTTGAAAAGAGGTTAAAACTGGTGGGTTTTTTTTCCTATTAATTATAAGCTAATAATTTGTTGTAACCTTAGGCATCTTTATTTCCAGTGAAGAATGCAAACATGTTGTCTGATGAATAATGATGGGGTTAAATGATGTGTTCACGTTGCTCTATAAAAAATTGCTCAAATCTCAACAACAAAAAAATATGATTTCTAGTTCTTTAGTCCAAAACACTCACTACTTTCCATTTACTGGAGGCTTCTGAAAGTGTGAGTGTTCTTTGTACATGATATTGAAATGTGCTGAAACAGGTGGGGTTTCCCCAGTTACTTTGTAATTACAGTTGCTAAAGTAGGAATAGACCTCGATCTGTTTGACATCAGTCATGCCTTTTTAAGGCTGAGAATACTGAAAGGAAGAAATCTGTAAGTCGTTTATCAAAGATGCACCAACCAAACTTTTGATCCAACCTCATTTCAGCCAATGTGAATTGTTGCAAGTAATACATATAGATGTATAAAAGTGGATATGAGAGACTACATGTTCTTTGGCTTTATTTGTACATCAAAAGGGTAAATAAATGCCTCTTCTGTAACGCTGGCTGCAGGGTGAATAAATTTTATGCAAGGGCTTCTAAATTTGTGCTTCTGACACAGGCTGTACCTTTTTTCTTTTGGAGACATGATATTTTATATTGTGAATTATCAGATAGCTTGACTGAAGTTATTTCTACTTTTGAGTGAAAGAATTATAATTTTAGTAAGAGGTTTGAGGATGTAATTGTGAGAGGAGTTCATATATAGAAATACTAATTACATTTTTTTAATTAACATCTGTGTGAACAAAATTTCTTCTGTAAGTGTTTCTAGTAACAGCAGCAGCACATGGATTGTGTCAGAGTGGATGGTTATGGATGTTGTTCATACATTTTAGTTGTTTGAGGTGAGAAAAGGTACAGAACAGCTTCTGTTGGTCTTTCTGTGGCTCTTCAATGATGTATGTAAGATAACCCTTGCAAATTAATTTAAAAGCAGCATGCTTTGAATAGGAGATTGGTCTGATGTTCCTTCCAACCTAAATTATCCTATGATTCTTATGTGAAATCACATTATATCTAAAGCAACCCCCTCACTTACTCAGGCCTTTGTAGCCGCCACTTCACTCCATCCTGCAATTCTGCCATGACATAATTTCTTAAATACTTGGACAGGGTATAAAGGAAGCAAGCAAATTCAGACTGCAGCGCTCAAGTGTTGTAACCTAGTATGTGCCTGTGTCGTCCTTGTGTCAGATGTCCCACAAAGTAATGGTGCTTGTGTAATGTCGGCAGGTTTTATTGAGATTGCATGTTTGCTTTTGTCAGGTTGAACCATAGCGTGCTGCTCACTGAAGATGTACACTCGTGGGCCTTGATTCATGGCCCTGCAGCTTAGCTCCTCGTTTTGCAAAGAGAAAACGGAGAACGTGGAGGCAGACGTTGCTACGTTGTAAAGAAAGAACTGTGCTGAAGTGTGGTAACAAAACTATCCAAGTTTAGGATTAGTATCTCTTTTTCTAATACATTTTGCAACCCAGCCAAACACAGCATTTTCCAAGGGGGAAAACAAAATACAGGTGATTATGGCCTTCAAACCTGTGAGATGCCCTCACTCCTGGAGCAAGTGCTAATTCTGCTTCAGCCGCAGCCAAAAGATACTGCACTGGGTGACAGAGCATTCTGTCATCTTAGTTCCTGGATCCATCTATATCCGCTGGGACAATAAGCAAATCATCTCACTCTTGTTTCTGCTCTCATCCCTTTCTCTTTTGGTTGAGATGTGCATGGGGATTATGCTCAAATATACTTGACTGTCAGCATAGGATGCTGTAGGATAAATTATATGTTGCTATCAGGATGAGCTCATGTAGACCCTTTTATTCCGTTTCTCACAAGCTGCATGTTACAATGGCTAGCTTATTTCTGACACCTGCTCCAGCTCCCATACCTCAACACTGTATTGACATCTACAGTATGAACAAATCTTTGTTGCCCTTGCTTTTGATGACATATACCAGAGAGGTTCCCTGGCGTCAGATGGAGCTTTTACATGTCCCTGTAAGACAAACAAGAGTTGCTGAACAAAAGAGCTGTGGCTTTACTTTAAAAGGAATAATAAAGGGGAAAAAAAAAACCCCAACCAACCAAAAAAAACCACTCAAAAGACAGTCAAATGCAGACAGCCAGTGCTTTTCCACTTGCTTCTCAGGGGAACAAGCTTGCCTCCTCCCTCTGTTGTAGTCACCCTCCTTAACTTCAGCTAGAGTCAATATTATAATACATGGATGACAGCTCTGTAATGCGGCTGAATCTATTAGTTCCCTGTGGGGTTTTCTGGCAGACAGTATCATGCTATATTAAGAAACTTCCTGTGAATTTAATAAGAAATCACCAAATTGTTTATTTGCTCTGTCTTTCCTTTTATTACTCTGACTAGAATGTATGGTTTCATAGAAATATGATCTTTACATTTCTTCTTAGTCTTATGCATTCCTTTTTTTTTAAACAAACAAACAAACAAAACAACAACAAAAAAATCCCAAAGCCCCAACCAAAACCCAGAAAACCAACCCCCAAACAAAATCAAAAAACCACTGCCTACAACATAAATCAAAGGAAGGTATAATTCTGATTTATGTAAGAGAAAAGGGAAAAAAATAATTACAGAACAGAACAGAACATGCACCAGAGAAAAGAAAGATAGAGAAAAATAGTAAAATATCAGTCTTCTAATGAGTTGGGTAGTACTGAAGCAGATGAGGGACTGTGCAGATAAAGCTGACTAAATTACTTTATAGCAATGGGTAGGATGGAACATGTAATAAAACTAATATGCCTTGAGTCTGTCTCAGTTAAACTTTGTACTGCAAAGCAAAGCAACAGAGCCGATCTGGCGTAAATTAGCGTGAGACAGAAGCGATACTGTAAGTCGGCAAATATAAGAACCCCCTAAAACTCAATTTGTAGTTTTAGAAAGCAGTCATTCTTTATTGCGGCACCAGGCGCACAGGGGATTGCTCCACCTAGTGTGTGCACTGATTTGCTCTACTACAGGGGTTATATGCGATCAGAATATACATAGTCATTAAATTCCTAGGAAAGAATTACCATATTCATACTATTCTTGGAATTAATTAACATATGCAAACGTCCTTAACGCATGCACATTCATGTTCATCGGTGGTCTTCCAGGGTCCTCTGGTGGTCATTGATAGTCTTCCTCACTGTGTCCACTGGTTGAACTCAGTCTCTGGGCATGCTGAGTTTGGTTTTGGCTTGGTTACACAATTCTTACGGATACTAAACTAGCTTATTCTAGTACATTTCCCTTATTTATTCTACTCAAGGATACAATATCTCCAGACTCCCTTCTATCCAATCACATATAGCAAGTTCTAAGACTATCTTATTCACAAAGTATTCCAAGTATTTCAAACTTAGCTATGTTGAGGTGACCATATGTTCTTTTTGAAGCCGGTGTCAGGTATCAGAAGGTGTCACTGATTTGGAGGGCTTTCCATTCTAATTGTGTGAGCTGCTCTGCTTACATCGTTTGGGAGTAAACTCAGTTATAAAATATGTGGTATTTCATAATTACTCTTTCTGACAGAGGCAAAGCTCTGGTGCTTGTGGGCTTAGTGTGTTTTTTGGTGGTGTAATGGCTGGATTATCCGTCCCAGCATTTTCCATTGGGAATAAGGCATGGCCATTAGATGTTTCTCTCTGAACCTATCAGCAGTCTCTTGCCAAACGTTGATGGTACACTTGCTCTTTTCAGTAGTATGGCCTTGCTAAAAAGGTCACTGGGTGTGGGAAAGCTTCTGAAAGCTGGCTATAGCTCGGGATAGAACCGTTCCATTTAATCCTGTATTCATGTGAGAAGACAAATTACTTTTATGATTAATTCTTTAAGCAAATATAGTCTTTATCCTCCTCCAAAGAGATTCTATAGAAACCCTACTTCAATTATGATATTTAGCTCTCAAAAAGTACAGCTTGTAGGGCCACAGCACACTTTCTGAAGATAGGCCCATGACCTGTGTCTATAAATATTGCATTATTCATTGTTGAACACCTACCCTTTCTAACAGCTTTGCCAAAAAGGTTTTCTGCAGTTCTGCTGTCAATTCTCACGCACAGATCAAGATTATACTACAGTTTTTAAAACATTCAGGCACCTCAGCTGCCTTCGTGATTGAAAAACCCAGGCAGGATAGACAGCTATAGGCTAACCACAGTTTTATTTTTATTCAGCCTTGCAGCTGTTATCTCTTCATATGCATAGATGATAAAAATAGATGTAGGCACTTAAGGGGATTTTGATTTTATTTGCCTCTGTGTATATGACATCTGATTCTCATGCCCTAGGGACTCGATGCTACTTTAGCATAGGGCCTTTAAATATTACTACCTCATTTTGATGGATTACCATAAAAAGACTTGCGTATAAAGGAGAATCAATTTTGTTGTGATTTCAGTGGGAATTAAGTCACTGTAAATTCGTGATAACCTTGTTCTTCTCTTCAGAGTTGTGTAGTCATTAGGAAGGGATTTTTTTCTTTAACTTCCTAGAATGGAAACAAACAAACAATGCTGTAGGAGCCCAGCTCCTAGGGTGCTGTGCTGTTCACTGGGCCTGTGCAGTTCTTAGGGGAGATTAATTTTCTAGCAGAAAGGGTTGGAAAATAGTAAGATCAAATTTTGGAAGCTCCTTGTGGTGATCATGTTCTGTCTGTTGCCCCTGTAGGCATCCAGGGTCTGTGTTCATAACTGAACACAGGAAGGCCAACTTCGGCCTCTTCAAAGACCTGCTCGGAGGAATCCCATGGGCTGTGCCTCTAGAAGGCAGGGGGTTCCAAGAGAGCTGGTCAATATTCAAGGACCACTTCCTCCAAGCTCAAGATTGGTGCATTCCCAGGAGGAAGACGTCAGGCAGAAGAGCCAGGAGGCCTGCACGGATGACCAAAGAGCTTCTAGAGAGACTCAAATGGAAGAGAAAAGTTCATGGTATGTGGAAAAAGGGACTGGCCACTTGGGAGGAGTATAGGAATGCTGTCAGGGTTTGCAGAAATGCGACGAGGAAGGCCAAGGCCCACTTGGAATTAAATCTGGTGAGGAATGTCAAGGACACCAAGAAGGGCTTCTTTAAATACATCAGTAGTAAAAGGAAGACTGGGGATACAGTGGGCCCGCTGCTGAACGAGGCAGGAACCCTGGTGGCTGGTGACGCAGGATGCAGAGA
>VZTV01017951.1:0-10449 GCA_013400875.1 Anhinga rufa | reverse complement strand
CGCGCCGCTGCCCCTTGCCGGCTCTGGGAGCTGAGGGTGAGGCGAGGTTCCTCCCCGCCAAGGCTCGGCCCCGGCCCAGGGGGGCTCGCTCGGTCACCGCGGTTGCGCCAAGCCGCGCGGGGTGCGGGTTTCCCAAATAAGGCCGGCGAGCGGGCGCGATGTTCCCTTTGAAATCCATCTAGGTAGCCCTGGCGCAGGCCTCGGGCAGCCTGGCCGCGGTGGGATACTCCCGAGTTAAAGCCGAGTAGGCCTTTTAAGGAGTCGGTAGCACAAAAGAGGATGATGAATGATCCTCCTTTTAGGAAGGAGCCCGAGTGGGTGAGCTGGTAATTGCAGTTCATAAACTCTTCCCTGCGATGAGTGTTGCAGAGCAGGGCAGCTATTCCTCCCCTTGGTACGACCGCTGCAGCCATCAAACCAGGAGTTTTCTTTTTAAAACCAAAGGATCTCCCAGGAGGTAATTTAAAAGCGCGAGCAAAGCTCCTTGTGCTCTTCCCCGCGTGACAGGAGGCTGAAAATTAATGGACACCAGAGGGAAATTTTTCACCCTGAGGACAGTCACCACTGGAATAATCTCCCCAGGGGAGGGGTTGGCTCGGCCATGTTGGGCACCTTCAGGAGTCGTCTGGACAGGGTGCTGGGCCATCTTGTTTAGACTCTGCTCTTCCTAGGAAGGTTGGACTGGATGATCCCTGAGGTCCCTGCCAACCTGTGATTCTGTGTCTTCCTAGTAGGGTCTTGGGGGGGAAAAAAAAAAACAACCCACACCTTCCTTAGATGACAGAAAAAAATCTGACCTTTGAAACATCAAAGCTGGCATCTAGGTTTACCGTAATGAGTCGTACGTCTCCGCTAAGATCGGAGGAAAATGGCTGTTCTGAAAAGGCACGGTTACAAGGAATAGAAAATGCAGGTCAGCGTACGCACGGCCGAAAGCCGTCGGCTGCAAACGCCAAAGGCGTATGCATTTTACTTCTGAGGGCAGGCGGGTAAGGCAGCACAGTTATCTGCTTGCAGGAATTTAAGTGAAGGTGAAGACCGTAACTTTGCAGAACCGCAAGGCGAGGTAGAGTTTGGAACAGCTGAATCAAACTGAACTCCTTTAGTGGTCCTAATATTTTATCATTTATTTTTTTTTAACGACAAATCCTCGCAGCGTGAATGCAGCTGGCTCATGTTTAAGCTGTCGGGGTTGACGAGGCCTTTGGAGCACGTCTGAACACGCGCATATCGGCATGAGGAGGAACAACCTAGGCCAGCGCTCGAGGGTCTCTGTCGCTCTGTCCGCAGCATAGATAATAAGAACGGAAGAATTAAATCAAATGACATCCCAAACTCCAAGAGTCGCATCGTGCTTTAAAGAAGCGAAAAGGTGAATGAGGCTTAGTGACTTCATAAATTTTGGAGGAGGGTTTTCCAGGATTTGCTGGCAAATGGAAAAAGAACAAGAAATACGGATCGCATCTGAGGAACTTGCCTTCCTGGCAGACGGCGAAGTAAAGTCAGGATATGGTAGAAAGTCTAGGAGGGGGAACTAGGCTGAAACTGCTTGCTTCGTTGTCGTGGAGGGGTTTTTTTTTGTAGGCATGCTAATTCCTTCCTTAAAGATGATTTCTGTTCTTATCACTTCCCTCTTTTACTTGATGAATTAAAACAAAATAAACGTATTTTTATTTGACTGCTCCACTGTTCACTGTTTAGTAAGATGCTGTGAAGCGCATGGGAGTTCTGAACAAGCAGAAGAGATAAGAGGGCTCTTGCAGTAACAGAGGTTACAATATAGAGTGGCTGAGGTGATACAGTGTTTTGGGTAAAGACATTTTGCTATGTTTTGATACTTTTTTTTCCATACTGAATATAGCCCTCATTGCAGTTGCTTGATTGCCTTAGTTAGGCGGCGCAGAACAGATTGCAGCGGGGCAAGGGAAGGCAGAGTTAGTGCATTAATTGCAGCAGCTGCATGCAGAGGTGCAGCAACCCCCCACGATGTTAGGGACAGGATGCGTTCCACCAGATGCATTTGAACGTTGAAAGGTTTTGGCTGTAATTTCACAGAATCCCAGAATCGCAGAGTAGCAGGGGCTGGCAGGGCCCTCCGGAGCTCCCCCCGTCCAGCCCCTGCGTGAGCAGCACCCCCAGAGCAGGGGCACAGGACCGCGTCCAGGCGGGGTGGGAATGGCTCCAGGGAAGGAGACTCCACAGCCTCTCTGGGCAGCCTGGGCCGCTGCTCTGGCACCCGCACAGCAAAGGGGTTTTGCCTCAGGTTTCAGTGGAACTTCCCGTGTTCCAGCTTGTGCCCGTTGCCCCTTGTCCTGTCGTCGGGCACCGCTGAGAAGAGCCCAGTCCCACCCTCCTGACACCCGCCCTTCAGACACTGATCAGCACTGAGGAGATCCCCCTCAGCCTTCTCTTCTCCAGGCTGAACAAGCCCAGGTCTCTCAGCCTTTCCTCCCCAGGGAGATGCTCCATCCCCTGAGCATCCCTGTGGCTCTGCGCTGGCCTTGCTCCAGCAGCTCCCTGTCCTTCTGGCACTGGGGGCCCAGCACTGGACACAGCACCCCAGCTGCGGCCTCCCCAGGGCAGAGCAGAGGGGCAGGATGGCCTCCCTCGCCCTGCTGCCCACACTCCTGTTCATGCAGCCCCTTTTATTTTCCTCTTGACGGTAGCCCTGGGGGCTTCTAGTAACCACGCAGAGGAATAACTGAATTGACTAGATGTTTTATTTAGCGTATCAAAAAAAGGGAAAGGTTGCAAATGCCTCTGCTATGATTAGCTTAACTAAAGAGCACCCACGCTTTGAGATTCAGTTGTCATCCTGGTCTTCTGCCGCAGTTTCTTCTGGAAGAGAGTTTCTAAGAAGTTCCCCTCCCTTTCTGGACTTAATACTGCTCTTAACTTAGCAAAATGCTGCTACCGCATTTGCTGCAGTCCACTTATGTTCAAGATAGCGTGTTTTTTTTCATTCTGTCCCCTCCTTCTTCACCTCTAGAAGTCATAGATTAGTCAAGACACATTGCAGTAGAGGAAAAAAAGTTGTCAAGGTCAATTGTGTCTGTTGTCCTCCGAAATATTTGGGACAAAACTGTCCAATGAGACAGTGCAATGGCTGCGAGGTGTCTTCAGGACATGTGCAGAGTTCCTATTGATTGTGTTGGCGTGGAGTATAAGTGACATCAACTACAGGGATTATGCATCAGCCTTACGGTGCTGAAACAGTTATTCATTTATCCTCCTGGTTTTACTCACGAGTAGTGCTAATGAAGTAAAAAACCAACTGGAACTGTAACACGAAACTTTAAATAATCTGAATGGTTTAAGGGACTTGGAAAACAGAAGCCTTGAAACAGGTCAAAGGCAAGCACAGAGAGAGGATCCAGCATCTTCAGCTCTGTTCCCTAAGAGGTGGGTGATGGTGTAATTTATTCAGGATGACCTTGTAACGGCTCACTCGGCCTGTCCCCTTAGTGAGCTGGGCCTCTTGCGGCTGCTCTCTTCCCAAGGCATCTTTGCAAGAGTGAGGAACATAATTTTCCACTTCTGGCCAGGGCTTGTTGTTTCATAATCTAACATAGTTTTATATTCCTGCTTTAAGTGTTTATACCTTTAGATAGTGTCAGCCTCTAAACGTATGTGACTTTTTAAATTTATTTTTTTACAGTGCTCCATATTTTAAAGATGAATGTGCACCTAATAGCAAATATCTTAGATTCTCATGCCTTTAAAGATGTCTTGGTCTGAATTGCTGTCGTCTTAGTCTGCTTCTAGGTCAGATGGGGCTCTGAAAAAAAAAAATAAAATGAATACCCAAAACTGCCGATAAGACTAGAGAAAACAGGTTACTTGAACCCACCACTGTATTCTCCGGTTTTTGTAATAGGGATTTATGTAACGCAACGGGACGTTCGGCTGCAGTGGAGCTGGAATATTCCAAGCAAATGTTTTTCATATGCTGCAGCAGAGATTCTTATCTTATTATGAAATAATTTAGCTATGCGGTGGAAATGGCGTGTAAGCGCTCCTCAGATTATGAGACGGCATTTCAGCAGAGCTGTAAACTGTAAAAGTACATCTGCGTGTGGCATTTCTCAGTTACGGACGTTACAGCCGCTTGTGCTTGCTGTGTAGGTACAACAGTTCTGCTGCCAGCGATGAAACGTAGCATAAACCGAGGTTTGTGACAGCAGGTCTAGGAAATGTGTGTGCTTGTTACACCACGTATTTTTTCACCTATCTAAAGGCTCGGCTGCAACCTAGTGCTTGGGTAAAATAGTCAAAATTCCTGTTTTCTTCCTCTAAGCTCCTCTTCCTCCTATAGCTTTGATGTAGAAAGTTCTGGAAGTGGATGACTCTGAACGTATAGCTCCTTCATATGTCATGATTTGCTGCGCGTAGTGTATGAAGCACAATTCCTGCAAGGCTGCCTCAAACCACTAAGTGGGTAATCGGTGTAACAGATCCTCTTGGAGCACACAAGTTTTGCGCCCAGCCAGTTTATGGCTTCAGGTCTTGGGGCCTCCTCGCTTGCTCTACGCTAAGATGTCAGTGCATTGCCGAGTAATTGCACGAAAGATGCCCCAGATATGAGTGTGTGTGAGAAATACTGGTTTGATTCTTGCATTGTTTTGTAAAGTTTCCTGCGGACTCTTTGGCTGCGGCACAGGCTTCTCAAGTGGTGTTATTCCAGTTTTAAAAGGCAGTAGCTCCTTGTCTCTAGTACTGATGTAGAAGTTCGGCATCCCTGTCCAAAAGAGTAGCTGAGGCATCTTATCCCTTTTCCTTAGCCCATCCTCGCCCCTTTCTCTTGCTTGACCCAGGAATCCAAGGAGGAATCCGAGGAGGACGGCAGAGCAGAGGAGGAGGACGGCAGAGCAGAGGAGGAGGACGGCAGAGCAGAGGAGGAGGATGGCAGCGGCAGTTAGCGAGAGGAGAAGCAGGTGCCAGGGCAGCCCGTCTGCCTTTCCTTGGAACCACTGCTGGTGCTGGTTTCTCCAGCCAGAGAAAGGGCAGGCGAGCGGGGAGTTACTGCCACCTGGGAATCCCTCTCACCTGCCTTGTGCTGTCAGAGACCCTTTACTGAGGGCATTTCTTAAATGTCCTCAGTGCTTTGTAACTGGCTACCAACCGAAGAAGCCGGGTGCTGTCTGTGGAGCCCCTTAAAGACCCTGGTGTTAAAGCATGCAATAATACGTGGACAGCTGCCCGAGGAGGGAGAGGATGAGTCTTCATTTGATTTTTATTTTTTAATGTGCGGAGGGTTTCATTTGTACCTTTTTGTGCAGGCCTTTACTGCGTATGGTTTCTCTGCCCATCTGCTTCTCTCATTAAATCCATTGGTACAGCAAGCTCCAGGAGCCAGATATAGTGCCTAATTGTTTGCCACTTCTTCTCTGTGCTTCCCTGGGAGCTCCACCAGATTCTTTCTTCCAATAACTGTAAACTCTCTTGAGTTTGCTTGCTGAGGTAGAACGAGGCTTTGAGAAAACAGGAGTTAGAGTAATTGCAGGAGGCGGGAGAGGATGACGGAGATGAAGGAAAATGAAATGATGATTAGTGGATGGCACAGGTCATAGTGCTTAATAGGAGATGAAGAGGACAAGAGGCGACTGGTGGGACCTGCGAACAGAGAGGCTGTGGTAGGATTGGAAGCTGGGAATGTATCTACAATTCGCGTTTTGATTAATGGGTTGTTTGACTGCTTTCTGTGGAAGTGCTGATTGTCCTTAAGTCAGCTCAGGTCTGGAAGCAGTATTTTAATCATGGCACAGGAATCTGCCTGCACCACAGTTCTCACAGAGAATATCGCTACCGCCTGCTCCAACACTACTGTCTCACTGATTTCTTCTTAATGCCTCCTTTACGTACCCGGGATCATCTGTGGGTTTGCTTTTTTCTGTTTTATCCCCGCTTCCCGTTAGGCTGGATAACAGAATGAGTATTTCATTTGTTCACGAGTATACGCATCTCACCCGTTTTGAGTCGCCACGTCGATTCTAGAGCGGGCGTTTCTCTTCATTAGCACTAACGCTGTCGCAGGAAAGTTTGTTTCCTAGTTACTTTAAGCTGACACATTATTTATATCAGAATTGGAAGCTCTCCAAGGAGGTTTTAGGCGGTTCTTTGTATGAAAGGAATGAACTGCAGATGCCTGAAGACAAGAGGTCTTTATTCTCACGTCCTGAAAGTCGGACCTCTGTCTCACGTGAGGGCTCAGTGCCTGCCTTGGTCAGCACACCTCACGTGCCTACGAAATTCTCCAGGATCATCTAGAACTGTCTTGCGTATCATCTGGTTTTGAGTGTCTGATGGAGGCAATGGGGTGACAGTAAGTACCCATCCACTTACAGCTCTGGACAGGAAGAAGCTGTCCCCTAGTACCATCCCATCGAGGCCTAGAAGTCATCAGCTTTCATAACAGGTATGTGGCGTACAGGTTTTGGATCAGATTATTACATCAGTTCTAGTGCATGGTTTTATGAGAACAATGATATTATTGGTGCAGGCATAAATACGGACTAAGCTACTCTAGTAAACAAACCCCACAACTTTCCATATATGTATATTTATCAATTATAGATGAAAATCACGGTGATACTACGTAATTTAACATGGCTGATGGAACACTAAAACCCCTACTTGAAAACATTAAAATCTGTCCTCTTCCTTTTTAAGCCAGGCTGTTTTTTCACCTTAATTAATACAATTGACAAACATCATTCTTTCTTGTTAGTAAAAGCACTACAGTCCAATCTCTGTGCACTATAATCCAATCTCTCGCCAAGAAAAAGAAAAGATTCACAAGGGGAAAAAGTGCTATTCCAAAGCCTGTGTAAAAACAGAGCTCTCAGTATAGAGTTGCTTGTCCCTGATCAAATTCACGTTCACGTTAGCCCTGTTTAATTCAGCCGAAGGCAAAACATAAACTTTCTGGCGAGACATGTTTTCTTTGTTTCTTCAATACAATCCTAAATAAGAAAGATGAAGTTGTAATGGTGATTACAGTCAATAAATGAACCAGAGTGGTACAGGTACTCATGCTTTAGGGAAAAATATACCCCATTCTTTAGTGTAAAACTGGAATATTTTGAGCCGTACCATCCTTCTGGAAGCTTTTCTTGCCCACTAACCCTAAACTTTATTTTTACTCTCCTTGTCAGTCTAGACACCACTGCAGATCCTTACAATGAACCTCCTAATTTAAGACTGGTACTAGCCCACAAGTACTGACCTGACCTTTTCCCGTTTAGCGAGGCAAGTAGCTTCTTCTCATACAGAGGGCTGAACAAGCCTACTAGTGTCTCTATCTTAAGCAGAGCTGTTAATTTGAAGGTGTTAACATGTACCACCTGGTCCTGTGAGGATGGGATTAGCCAAGGGTGTCATTAACACTAATAACCTGTTGAATGAAAAGTAAAAATGAAAGCTGAGGAAGCCTGCAAGGGTGTAATTGCTCCAAAATTAACTTTCCAGTGTTTCTACCATATGGCATGTCATATTTGCTAGGAAATGTGAACAGCCAATGAACAGATGATGTATTTTTTTGACAGACTAGTGAAAAAAGTGCAGAGTTTTATTTCCTGGCTTTTAATATTGACTGCACCTTGGTTTCTTTCACTTGTCTCAGCCCAAGCTGTAGGCCAGGGCCAGCTACAGAGCATGTACGTGACTGCGTAGCTACAGAAACACGCTCTCCGGCTGACGCGTGTCCACCTCCCTGTTTCTGCCACGATACCCCTGTTGCTGTAAAAGCCTTTAAGGACGCTCCTTAAAAGTACGGCGAAACCTAATTGCTAGGTAATTAAGGACATCAGGAGATGGGTGGAAGTCCCAGCATAATCCTAACGCTCGCCTTACAAACCATAGCAAAAGGTCTTGCACGTTTTTACACTGGGAAAACAAAGGATAAGTACAGGAGATCACAGTTTAAATCTTTTTGTGACTGCTTTCCTCTACACCCGCTGCCTTTTATGCCTCCAGGTGGAACATCTTTCAGGAAAGTGGCTTCAGCTCACCAGCACAAATGCGATACCGGTGATGTCAAAGGTACAGCATGTTCCTGCCATTGCCAAATTCCAGCTTCGCTAATGGCACAATTACGTATTGCGTTCACCAAAAATATTTTTCCCATCCCTGAGCAGAGTTTTTAATAAATTAATGCTACAGCAAAGTTCCATTCAGCAAAAATTTATCCAGTTGTGGGGAGAAATACAACAGTACTTGAGCAAACTGAACTACTTCTTGTTAAATTCTTTTTGAACTGGTGAGAATTCTCTGCACAAAATACTCGGAGCATAAAGTACTGCACAGAAAAACCTAAATTAAAATCAAGCGTGTTGAGTCTCTGGGTCCCCCAAACCAGCTAGGTTTTCCAAAAAGCAAAAACGTTGAAGTTAGTATTTATTTAGTTTACATGTGCGGAATATGCAATTTATTTATTACCACTTCTGGCACATATGAAATTATTGAATGCAGACCATGTAACAGCAGTTGAACTCCCACTCACCACTATGTCCTTTATTCAAAATACATTAGCAACTAAGTAAAAACAAGCTACAGATACGGAAAGAAGGTTCATCTCCCCTTGCCTGGGTTCAGAGAAAAGAAGAATTAATTTTTTAAAGAAGCTTAAAATGTTAGAAATGGGTTATTATCTATTGTTTTAAGGATTAGGATGCTGTCAATCACAGATTGCTTCTGAAGAAACAGATGCAAATTCTGTTTTATCTGGTCTGAAAGTAGGGGTGCAGGGTGTTGTCCCTTGTTAGTGAGAACCAGGGGGGCCCAGGGCAGCCATGGGCTCGGCAGAAAAAAGTTCATGTTCTGCCTCATCGCTTGTGTAATGTTATAGACGCTCGTCACTTTGCCTCTGGTGTAAGCACGTGTATTTTGACTATATTTATATTAAAATACAGCAAAATGGAGATGACAAACGGTAACACACACACTAAGGCACAGCACAAGAAGGGATTATGCTATTCAGTCAGATTCTTTCTAGGTCATGAGTGACTTGAATGAAGATGTCAGTATCCTGCATCTGTTTTCCTATCTTGCCAGATGTCTTGAGGTGAGATAAGAGGATTCACGCAGCTAGGAAAAAAACCGCTTATCTGTATGGTGTTTTTTGCGTGTCAGCAGAAAAATATTAGGCATCGCTTGGCAAACTGAGTGCTACCAAAGAGTTAAACTTGCGTATAGTTAGTAAAGAATATAACAATATATTAGAAATAATATCGTTTGTTTAACTTCTTTTAAACTTTTCCCCTTGATGAACTGAAAATATGACTGCACTGCAGATATTGCCAAAACTATGATTCTTTCGAAAATCTTTTGAGAAGAACTGGCAGTGACAACTAATATCCCCAGTAAAATGTTGTGGTTTGGCTTTGATTTGTGGTTAACTGTGGCTGGGGTGTCAGCTGGAGGTGCAATTTGTAGAAGTACTTCCAAAGTAATAATTCATTTTCAGTTGCAGTTGGACGGTTTGAACTGGGTTCAGATTTGGTTCGATTCTCTCTCTTAAAATGTCTTTATCTTGTACTGTTTCTGCACTTCAAAGATTCTCTTGTTCTCTCCACCATCGTAGTTATGTGATTATAATTCTTTCATAAAGAATGGCTCTAGAAGGCCAATAAATAAATAATTCATGCTATACCCCCTAAAGATCTGTTTTCTGGATAGCTCGAAGATTGTATGTTAGCAGGAGGCTTGGGTTACATTGGGACACTTTCAAACTGACAGTCACACTTTTAACATGAATAATTGCTTTTGATCATAATAGCAGCCAGTCTGCAAGGACTAATAAATTCCACTGAGTTACCCAGAGATATAGCTTAGTCTCCTTGGAATCTATAATGCATTTTTAATCGGACTGTTATGGCTCCGTGGTACCTGCATATTCCATTGAAAGCTTGAAAACCATTCAGTTGTAACTCAGTAGAAATTGAGAGAGTCACATATCCTGACTGGCTTTCTTATATTTTTGGCTTGTATTTTCTTATATTTTTGGCTTGTAGTATTTCCCAGAGATTGGGGGAAAGGCCTCACTCTTCAACCTGCTTCTCTAATCAGCCATTTTCCTTTACTGAATTCTTCCTTATCAATAAACTCTTTGTTCCCTTTCTTGGCCTGTAACAGTTTGGGTACTTACTGTTCTGAAAGTGTATTTGGGGAAGTAACAGCCCAACCCAAGCAGTGGATAGCATGTAGGATTATATCTGTATTGGTGAGTACTCTGGCCTGAGAGCCGTGACTTTTTTTTTTTTTAAAAAGGAGTGTCAACGGACCTGGCATCCACTCATTTTAGGTTTGTTTTTTTTCTCTTTAGGGCAAGATCTAGTCTGGCCATCCACACCGAATACCCTTCAGCAGTCAGAGCATGTTTTAGCACGGATTTGTGTTTAGGGCACACTGTGTGTGCTCTGAGATGTGAATAAAAACAGAGTGAGGGAGAAA
>VZTV01017942.1:0-10952 GCA_013400875.1 Anhinga rufa | reverse complement strand
CATTTCCACTTTTTCCTTACAGAAATATATACTCAGTTCCCAGGGTGAAAAAAGTATGAAAGAAGGAAAAAGCCACTCCTGACTGAGACTATTTACACATGTTAACATATTGCTGGAAGTTATTTAGATACTGTGGTGACAGCTGAAGTAACAATACCTGTAGAATTCAAAATAGTAAAAAGAATATATTCACTGACAAGAAGCTTATTTTTCACTCCTTTGCTATCTTTGTACATACTATTCTTGGTTATTTCTCAGACTGATGGAATGTCTACAGAAGTTGTTAAGCTGATACCCAAGGGAACCTCCTTTCACCCACGGAAGAACTGCAAAAATTTCTGAGAAGTTCCCATCTCCCCAGGGCTCTACAAACTCTGATCAGCAGTGAAGATGACATGCCTTTGCAACCATCTTAGTCCTGTTGAGCCTACCCTCTAGGCAGCTAATTTGGTGGTGGCATGTCTACAATCCCAGGCTAACCTATGGATCCTGCAAGTGCTCCCAAGCTCTGAGGTTCAGCATTGCAGTTGTTCCACTACACAGCTGGGTGCACCATTCCAAATTATATCCCGATTTCCATTAAGGTTTTCAGGCCAGTCTCTGAATATGAATAATAAAGACTTTGTAGAGTGAACTTCAAAATGTATCCACTCCAGATATTGCCAGAAACACTGCAATGATATTGCCAGATTCAATTCACAGAAACCACCTCACTAATCTGTAAGCAACACTGACTTTCAGATGGGGGCTTAAAGATTCTGTATCCTGTTAACAATACCTCAATCCAGTCTCTTGCTTATTAAGCCTAATTAATATTGAATTATATAAAATTTAAAAGGCTATGCCGTGATTAATTTTACTAGTAGTTCTTCAGATTTCTAAAATTAAAAACAATTAGCAGTTGCTATAAAAGATTACCTGTGTGCCTTGGCAAGTTGATGCCATGTACACACATGAAATGCTAACCATATTAATGTTATTGCTTCATGTTAATAGTAATAATGAAAGAGCACAAAAGAAATGAAACTCAAGTGTCTTGAGTCCCAAGGCAGAACAAAGAGTGCTTCTCACTTTCAGAGTTTTGCTTGTGCAGGAGGAAACATTCCTTACATACTGCAGAGCTCCTCAACCCTGCCAGCCGGAGCAGAGAGGCACAGCCATTACACTACATGGTTGTCACAGCTCATTTAAGCACTCTGATCACTTATGGCCTGCTAGGCTCGACATTTCCCCAGTGCACAGGTGATAGACATCTGTCTATGTCACCAGTTTCACAAGCACAGATCTCGTGGCAGCAGCAGCAGAAGTTCAATAACCAGTTCACAACAAAACATTCAGAAGCAAAGTGTCAGTGGCATTGACAAATGGCAGCAACATTCTGACAGTGGTCAACAAGGTCACAGCAAGTGAAGCTTTGCTGTGAGCAAACTGCAAAGCCTGCTATGGTCAGGGGCTCTCAAAAGAAAAGCCAGGCAAATGAACCATTAACCCTTATTTGTCCTGAAGAAACATACATCTTTTCAGCTACCGTGGGGGTCAGTGCATGTAAAATAGAGATAGATTCAAGCTTCCAGATTGAGATACAGATCTGTATTACAACTTAGAACCATCCCTGTTTTCCTGCTGAAAAAAAATGCCCTTTCAGCCTTGTTCAGGAGTGTGCGGCTGGGCTTATCTCTATTGTACAGGCCTCACAATGCATGAAAATGCTTGTCTGAAGCACAGTGGAAAACCACAAACCATGTGTCAGAGAGATTTCAACTGACCATGCCCTGATTGCCTCCTGGCAAACAAAACTTGCAAAATCAGAAATTATGTTTTCAGGGAAGACATCCTAAAGTGATTATGAGACTTTTTACTGTACATAGAGGCCTTCTGAGGCAGCAGCAAATAAAATTCAATACAAGCAACAAGGCAGTGGCATCTGAACATTTTTCCTGGGTGTGCAAGAGATGAGAGACTTTTCCCTTCTTTCTTGTACACACAAGTGAAAAACACACAATCCTCCCTCAAGCACTGACTCAGTTGTTGCATAAGGATTATTTGTACCAATTGCAGTTAAATCTCTTCAATACAGACTTACTTTAGGCTGCTGCCAGGCTTTAATAGAAGCTTCACTAAAGCAGCCATAAAAATAATTTTGTCTGTGCTAAGAAGCACCCTGAACCTGAGCATGCCTGCCTGGCTTGTCTCTCTGTACTGCCAGCTGACTCTTGGGTGTCAGACTTCAGTTACAATCTTCTAGTGCTTCCCCACACTCACCCAAGGATTTTCTGATCTATCAATTCACTTGTATGTTTTCATCCTCCCGGAGAACTACCTTCACCTCACTGGCAACTGACCTAGAAGAGAACATGTAATCAAGGAATTATTAGGGGAGCAATGAATACAATCAAGTTGAGGGATGATATTTCCATTGTTGGCATCCCAAGTGCATGAAACTCATAGGTGGAAACACCCCACTACAAGCTTTTCTGCTCATGTGTAAGAGTACATAGGCACAGGCCTAATGCAAGCAAGCCAATATGAGGAACTTGGATGCAACAGGAACTCTGGTCAGGGGAGAGGACAATACAATTCTAACTCCTTGGGCTGTGGGGAAAGGAACCATAGTGCAGTGAAAAGTAAGGGGATGGGAAAGAGTTACTCAAGACAAAACCAGAGCTAGTAAGAGGCAGCTCAAGGCTTAGATCTCTGTGATAGCATTTTTCTGAAGCATTTTTTCTTGTACCATGTCTAGGACCAGACAAAGAGAAGTCCTGCTGAGTTAGCTCAAGGCATAGCTCAGAAAACAGTAATGGACAGAGTGGGTTTAATTTATTATGACTTGGGAAAGCTTGGGATAGATGGAGCCTATAAGGAAAGAAATGTCTCTGTACAAAACAAGAGAAATCATCTGTTCACATTTGAAATTAAAAATAGTACAGAAGAGTTTTTAAAGTTAAGACTTAAAAAAAGCCAGCAGGTGTGAAGGAGAACAACGTGATGTAACAGATATTTGAGGGGTTAAGCCATTAAACTAGAGATTATATTTTCAAATAAAGTTTAACATAAAATTTGATAAAAATCTAACAGGATATAGTGAATTACAGTATCAGCAAATAAAACTTCTGTTATGATAGGTCTATAAACACAGGTGACCAGCTCATCAATAAGAAGCACTGAATCCATTCAGACTGAATTTTCTACACCCAAGTTGAAGAGGAATATCATTATTACATTCTTAACCAGCCAGAGGAGTGGCTGAGAAGACGACTGCAAGTGCAGAAAACTAATAATGGAGGAGTTTTATCTCCATACATACTGGGTAAATGTCACAACGGAGCATAAGAAACAATTTTACACCATTTAAACTACATTTAAACTATATTTTCTCGAAACAACTACCGTCCAGAGAGGACAAGCAATGCTTTATTGTTTCCTAAGTACACTGTTGGATTTGGATCAAAATGATACTGACATAGTGACAATGATTATTTAAATTCAACTTATTTTTAGGCTACAAGTCAAAAACAGTCACTGAAAGAAGACATAACCCAAAAATGGGACAACTATATAATAAAGGAAACTTATTAGAGGATGAAAAGATGAAGACATTTTCAGAGAGTACAAGCAGAGCAGAAGTACAAGTTCAGACTAAATATAAACCACTGGCAAAAAAAAAAATTTAGAACAACAAATTAAAACTGACACCATTAAACAGTAAGTTACAAAGGTTAGAAGGAAAAAAAGACAATCTCAAAAAGAGCAAGTCACATCCATGCCAAAACCCAGCATTTAGTCTTGGTATGGTAGTATAAAACAGCAGCAACCTGCTAATGGCTAACAACATCTTTCTCAAATGCATGAGAAGTAGGAGGCTTCTGGGTCATGCGCTCTTTGAGGTTGATGGATGATCATGGGGATGGATGGATGGATGGATGGATGATGGGGGTAAGGATGATGGCAGGGATGATAGATGATGTAACAGAGCACACTTCTAGGGGTACAGATGATGAACTCTTTGCACTGGTGTTCACTATGGAGGAGCTTAGCTTTCTTCACCCACACAGTGCTTTGCAGGGACAATTAGGAGGAGTTGTCTCGAACTGAAGAGCCAGTAGTAAAGGTTTTAGAACAAATCAGTATAAGTAGTAGTAAAAAATGCTCAAAAACTGATATCCCTGAAGAATTCTACTACAGAGTTGCTGAGCTATTAACTGGGAGATGTAAACCCTCACTTAAATCAGATGTATTATCTGAAGAATGGAAGATGGGAAATCTGATGAAAATTTCTTGAAAGATTTCCAAGACTAAGACCAATAAATCTAACTTCCTTCCAGGGAATCAGCAAAAACTATAAAAGTAACAGAACTCCCTTCAAAACACATGTAATCTAGTCCTCTGAGGCTTGGGCTGTAACACCTTTGAGGATCTACAGGGACAGGACCAACACTACTTCATATTCTAGAGTATACATAGCCTATTCTAACATAAGCAAACAATTTTTTGATCCAAAATAAAATTTTAAAATTTAATCACTTAGTCAGTGTGGTCTAGATCACCGAAACCAACCAAACAAATGAACAAATAAACCCTACCAAAAACCAACCTTCTTGATGAAGTACAGTAAAAGTAAAAACAACTGATTATGTAGTGCCAAGCAACATACATTGATCATATATGATCATCTTCCACAGTTCACAATTCCATGCCATGTTTTAAGTCATCACTTTTTGTTACATACCCATTTACTCTGCCTTAGCTTGTTCTTCTCCTTCCTCTGACCAATTTTTCCATTTCTCACCTATCATTTCAAACTGCTATGCTGACAACCTGTTCTCTGGCCTATGCCATTCCCTGTAATATCTAATGATTTTCCCATTCTTGCTGCTCAGCTAGTTTTCAGTATGTTTTCTCAATATACTGGTNCCATGGGCAGGCGGGTGTTCCGCCATCTCCAGGAAAGCAGGGCTCCATCACATGTAACCATTACTTGGGAAGACAAACGCCATCACTCCCAATGTCCCCCACTTCCTTCTTCTTCCCCCAGCTCTATATACTGAGCAT
The DNA here is from genome assembly GCA_013400875.1 of Anhinga rufa. NCBI lineage: Eukaryota > Metazoa > Chordata > Aves > Suliformes > Anhingidae > Anhinga > Anhinga rufa. The sequence goes on along the minus strand of VZTV01017942.1, from coordinate 5,903 downwards.
GACATTGTATGGTGTGGGATATCCCTTGGGTCAGTCTGGGTCAGCTGTCCCGGCTGTGCCCCCTCCCAGCTTCCCGTGCACCCGGCACAGCACGGGGAGCTGAAAAAGGCCTTGACTAGTGTAAGCACTACTGAGCAACAACTAAAACATCTCTGCATTATCACCAATGTTTCAGCACAAATCCAAAACAAATACCATACTAGCTACTACAAAGAAAATTAACTCTATCCCAGCTGAAACCAGGACAGTCTTATATATTTTTGGTATACCTTTGTTCAACTTCTTGCCTTATCAGTGTTTAAACCTGTAGAGTGCTCCCCATATAAACTATAGCTCTAGTTTAACCTTCTGACGGCAAGACATTTTCCCATGACTACTCAAAAAATGATTTGCCTGATGAATTCTGCCTCTGAACTTATTATTTCATCAATAATCATTTGGCATAAGAGTTCTCAAATATTTAACATGGCTCATTGTATTTCATCTTGCTTTTCATATACCTTTAGTTTCCTGATCTTCATTCAAATTCCTGGGTTGCAGAGAGCACTGAACATATGTTAAAGCTCTTTTCTCTGAAATGACAATGACCTAATCAATTGAAAGATGATTTGTACCCAACAATCCATCAGTTAAATTGGTTATACAGCTGCATGAGCTGCCTGAGAACTATGTGTCAATTTACTAAAAAAAAAAAAAACAAAACAAAAAGAAAACAGCATTGAGCATATTCTTTGATGTTAAACGCTATCCTGTGTTAGAATTCATATACAAAATCATTCAACAATTTTTACCTTAAGGAAAGATTGAACCTTGCTTATAAGTTTTAGAAACATTCTTACAGTTTGTGAGCAATCCAACCATGCCAGAATAAGAAGTGCAAGGCCAACTAACAAATTGCTGTAGCTGCAGTAATTAGAACACAGCAGCACTATCTAAAGTCCGGGACCCCTACTTACCTGCAGATGTGTTGAAATGGTGCTTGTGAAACTAAGCAATGTGTCAGACTATCTAGAAAGAGACAATCTGCAAAGGACAAGAAATAAGTGCACCAATTAGGTACAACATAGTATGTATGTTGTTGACATACGGTTGACTCATCATGTCATTACAACAGATGACAAATCTGAAAGCAAGATTTAGCCTGTAAGGTAAGGGAAACAGACAGGCTAAGATTATTTCAGAAGCTGAAGATCGCAGCCACTAACTTTCTCTTTATTTTTAATTACATATCAGATACTTAGGTCTCTACCTTATACGTGACAATCTTTACATGGACATGTAAGAAGAGATGGCTTTTTTTTAAACAACTCTTTAATGTTAAAATCAATTTCAAGGGGTCACTAATATCCAAAATATAACAATTTGGCAATGAGGTTCAGTACTTTTTTCTAGAGAAGCCAATGGCAAAGTTCCCATTGAAAGTAAGACTTTAAATGCATTAATAGTCTCAGACAGTGGGTTCTAATAAAAAATTGAGTCAAACTTCTCAGCCTGAAGATGACTGAGAAGAACACAGAAATAGATTTCAAGAATATAAAAAGTTTTTGCCAAGAGAAAAATAACAATATTCATTGAAAAAAATGATAATAAATAAGTAATTTAAACTGGACTTTAAAGTGAGAAAGCTCAGATTACACAACAAGAACAACTTCTTAATGTTAACAATTGTCAAATAGTGGACTAGGGCACCTAGAGAGATTTTTCAAGTCTTAAAATATGAATGTTTCTCAGTCACATAACCTCCTCAAGGGTTTTGACAGAGTCCAGAATAATTCCAAATATTATACAGCAACAGTCAGCAGCAGCTCAGTAATCCCAGATGGCAGCAGCCTCAGTCTTCCTAACTTCTGAGTGAAAACAGAGCATAACTGCTGTCTGGCAGGCTCCTGCACTAGTCGGTGAATTACCAACATCAGTTCAACTGCAGCAAGAGAGTGAATACAAATATTACAGGTAGCAGGTCTACCTAGTTACCATTTCTCCATCCCCAAACAACTGAGATTTTGCTTATTCAGAGACTGATAAAAGGCTCACCTCTGAAACTTGCAAAAAATCCCAAAAATAATTGGTGATATACAATCATCTGTAAAGCAGGTCTAACTGATCCTACTTTGAAGCAAAAAAATCAATCCCAAAATCCTTTCCAGACTTATTTTCTATTGTTCTAATGATCCTATTGGCCTAGAGAGAGAAAGAAGAGGAAATAGGTTTTGCACCAGCTGCACTAGCAAATGCGCTACAGAATAATTATATTTCATTGGTTTTATGTACAAGGACATTGTTAAAACTATTCCATTCCAGACAATTTAAATTAAAAGAGATCAGGTACTCCTATTCCACATTAAGGAGTGTCCGCACATGCAAGTAATCCAGTAGTGTTCTTCCAAAATAACTATATGCACATAGAAGCCCTTACTTTAAACCAGCAGTATCAATGTCCAAAAATAACTTAAACACTGATTAAACATTACATGAAATGGCTTGAGAAATGGCTTAATGGGTTAAAGAACAGAAAACGGACTACAGATGCCTCTATTTTACCATTCCTGTTGAAGCTTTTCTCTCCTCTTCATCTTACTCTGCTTTTTTAAGTGACAAGCATTCATTAATCAAATGTGAAGACATCAAGCTACAACTCAGACATCCAATAACTACAGGAAAACATTTTAGAGACATGTTAGAGAGAGAGTTCCATCTCAATCCAACACTTTTGTCATTAAGAGGATGTCTAACACTTCCTACAGGAACAAACAGGAAGGAAAAAGAGAAGGATCCAGAGCAGATCTGCACTGAGACAGGAAAAACTGCTGTGAAACCCGTTAGATGACAGTGAGAACAAAAAGTTGGCATAGTAAGTTAAAAAAAAATTGTCATTATCAATAGTAGTCTTCCTGAGGTTTCTTCTGTTCTTTGCACATACAAACAGGATTAGCAGAACTAGGATATGAACCTTTCACACCATCTTATATTAATGAGGAACATCACTTTTCTAAAATTTTGGGAGAACACCAAGTGCTGAGATCAAGAATGGATCCTTCAGAACTTTATGTTTAAACTACTTTATTTTGTTCCAGGTTTTCAAGAGTTTGCTTTTTTGCTACCACATTCAAAAACTTACCTGGATAATAGTCGTGGCCATTTACCACCACTGCTCTCAGAAAATTCCCTTAATTTTAGGCACCTCTTTACTAGACTCCAACACTCTCAGTCTGATTGCTTCAATAATATTCAGTTCTCCTGCATTCCCTGGCCTGACACTTTCTTAATGAGACAAATATTAGTAACATCTCCTCCCGCATTTTATGACCTATGCGCTTAGATAAAGATTATCATGCAGTTCCTCCATGAGGATTTCCTCTTGAGTTTGTTGTCTCCCTGTAACTCCCCAGCATTTTTACGATGTATATAGAGTTTAAAAGTTTGTGGTCATGCAAATGTCTATTCCAGTAATTGCTTATCAGCCTTAAGGCTGGATTGAATTCCATTCATAAAGGAAGGTGTAAGTCCCTTAAATCATTAACGTTAGAGTACAACCGCCAAATCTGTATCATTTCTGAGAACAGAAACAAATGAAACTCCAAATTAGTTTTCCAGCTATGCTCAGCAGCAGTTTGAAGATTTTGAGACATGTAAAACACTTCCTGTAAGAATGTTTCCTTGGCATCTATTTTTTTTTTCTCTCAGATTAATTTAATCGACAGTTGTCAAATTTACCGCATGAGTTAGCTTCACATACAAATATTAACACAAGGGAATCTGAAAGGGCTACAGAGCCTTAAAGTGATTCAAGGCACATTTTTTTCTGTAGGGATCCTGGTCCTTCTGGCATACAAGGAAGGACTAGTGGGTGATAACTGAAGCCCAGGAGTGGAGTCTGACTGTGACTGGAGGCAGAAGAGGCCTCACAAAAAGACCTCATTCAGGTCTGCTGTTCCAACCTCTGATTCTCCCAGGTAGCTCCTGCTGTGGTAGGTAAAAGCAAATACAGTGCTCTTTGTCCACCACCCCCTGGGATAGGAATTCTTTCTTTTTCCTTGGTGTCTGAACAACAGAAAATCCTTCTTTTGTCATTTCCAAATCAAACATTTAGCTTCAAGGCACCAGTGGCATTTCTGCTCTGGTCACGGTGTGTGTACAGCATAACGATGCTTTCTCTGTAGATCAGACAGAGCTGTAGTATAGCTGGAGTGACAGGTTCGCACTCTGTTGCCATGATTTCTATATAATCTTTAAAAATAGGGTTGATGAATAGGGTGAATAGCATGAAACTAAGGTGGGAGCCTGAAACAAAGCCCAAAGGTAAAACATAGCAGAGCATCTAGAGAAAACACCCTGACACTGAAATAACACTATGGCACTTCCTCTCCTGTCCCCTCCTATCAGTGTTCTAGACTGCTGTCAGGCAAGTGGTAAAATAACTGGCAACTGGTGATCTAAGTACCTCATATTGTCAATAAGGTAAAATGTGCACACCTTGGGACCAAAAGGCCCTGGCTGGTTCTTTAGTGTAATGCAAATGTATAAAACTGGTTTTAAAAGTATCATTGTCAAACAAGGGGAAAGTTCCTTGGAAATGCTGAAGTCCATCAATATCACACAACTTGGAAACAGCCCTGCCCTTTGTTCCTCAAGGTTGGAAGGAGCTGGTTTGCAAGAAGGCTCTACAGAGCACGTGATTTTCATTCTGTTGTGGAGCCCTTCTAAGAGATCTAAGCAGGCAGCCCACTTTGGTGAAAAGTATTACAAGCTTACTACAACAGATAGCTCTAGAAAGCAACAGAAACAAAATATAAAATAGATGGGAGAAACAGAGTAGGATGCACATAAGAGCCGCTGCAGAAAGGAAGAAAAGATGTTACATGATCACAGGCTGGATTCAAACATATAAATGGTAAATTACTAGTGTTTGAACCACCTAGAGAGTAAACTCAAGAATTTTAGCTGTATGCCAAGAAAACTAAAGCCTAAAATCACTCATGACTTGCAGAGCTAGACATGAAACAGGTGTTGAGCTTGTGATGGTCATCTAGCTAGATGACTAGTCAATAGCTTTTTAATTGGTCTTTCTATTCTTAGTGACTGCTTTGAGAATAGATTTTATAAGTAGTGGCTGTCATCTACCATCGATCTGTTAATGATCTGATATGTCCAGCTTCCATGAAGCCATTTCTTTTGAGTTCAAAGAATGTGTTCCCCACTAATAGGTACCATATATCAAAATCTACTGTCAGAACTGATGCAAAGAAGCCCCTTCTTGGTAGCTGCATCAGACAAACAAAGGACTGAATGTATATAAAACTCTACTTGTGCAAAAGATTGAATGTTCATTGCATCTGTCTGTTCTTGATTGCTTTTCAGGCATATTGTCCAATGCAGACAGATAACCTTGCATTTCAAGTTTCACCGCTTCTTGCCAGAATAATTTTTCAAAATTCTTGAAAAATCAACATGGAATTAGGTCCTGGGTTTGGCATTTCTCTTAAGTGTTTGGGATGTTACCAGGGCTAGGAACATGACAGTATTTCATACAGGGATCAGAGAAAGACTTGGGAAGATTAGATTCCTTCACTTAACAGAAATCTCAAAAGAAACAAACTATCAGAAACCCTGGGAAATTATAAACTACAAATGATTCTCCCTTCTGATTTTCCGGCACACTCAAGCTCCAGCTAGGAAGATCACTTTCTTCTTGAAGCAACACTGAACTCAAAAATGTTCTTATATAGGTGATCGACTCAAGCCAATGTAGTTTCAGACCAGAGACTGAAAACAGCATAGCAAAGCAACTAGCTAATTCTCTTGATTCTTTGTGAGGCCCCACATAGGACAGGAATCCCTCCATCCACTCATGTAGACAGTTCTATATCCAAGGCTGTAGCAGATCACGTCTTACAAACATTACC
>VZTV01017939.1:4002-14461 GCA_013400875.1 Anhinga rufa | reverse complement strand
TCCTTAGGAAACCAGACTACAAACATTCAGCTCCTTCTCTTCCTCTGCAGGACAAAACCCAAAGTAACAACATCAAAGCAGCAGAGCACAATCCATCACTGTGCAGACATTTCCGCAGGTCTGTGTTTTCTCCAGTGCCCTCTATCTCCAGGATGGAGAGTGACTCCCAGACGAGTCCAGCCTCAGCTACGCAATGGCACAAATGCAGCCAGGACTTCAGCACAGGCTGTATTTCCATGGCTGTATTTCTAATACCCATCTTGCTTTTGTCAAAATGAATCCGAGGCAAATGTTTTTCTTACCAGAGAAACTTTTACACAGATAAAATGGCAGCCTGTGTCCCCAGAACGTAATTCACAGCGAGCGAGATTCTTGCTGCCTGGCAATTCCTGCAGGTATAATTAGCATAGATACAGACAGAAGATATTAGAATATTTAGACAGACTGTACATTTTGGCACATATAGCGAGGTTCTTGCCTAACAGAGGAATAATGTTTTTTATCCTACAGGAACAGCCCTAAAAATTTGGACTTCCCAGAGCTGAGACCAATGCGAAGTCACCACACATAGTCTGTTACCTGCCAAATTCATGGTATTCATGTCAGTATGAATACTGAGAAAAAATAATTGGAAAATGTTTGGCATAGAATGAAGTAATGAAGCCTAAGAAGCCAGATGTGGCTGCTAGGCAATTCCTAGCCAGCATGGAGATTAAATGTTTAGTTGCTTTCCTCTCTGGAAACGTTTGTCACTCACTCACAAACAAGCTACAGGCACAATCAGCCCATCTGTGCAAATAAATCAATGGTCTGGGCTGGGAAATCGCTATCGGCACCCCTAAGCTGGCTTTCCTTGATACATCAAGAGTAAAGATCAAAAAAGACATGTCTTTTTTCCCCCCTAAGAGGGGAAATTGCTCACATTGGATGCTCTAAAGGGCTCCTGAAATTCAGGCAAAGCCTGATGCCAGCTCTGTAAAGAGTTTCATGGTTCATGTTTGTGTTTTTCCTGCATAAACCTCCCTTGGTGACTGCTTTCTCTTACAAATCCTGCTAATTAATGAGCCACAGGGGATTCAAGAGCTGACACCTATAGAGTAATAAGAGGACATCAAAGCACTATCTGCAAATAGTCTGAGACACGTCGCATGAATTGGAGACTCACCACAAGAACTGATCCAGGAGGACACTTGATCCCCTTCTCACACTTGCCACATCTTGACTAGGGCACAAAGAACAGGACAAGTCACATGTGTGCCCTCTACCCACATCACACCAAGACACTAAGCTTGAATTACAAATGGTGCTGTACAGGCTGCTGGCTGGGACAAAGACAAAGATGCATTCCATGGCTCAAAACACCAAAAGAAGAAAAATCACGATGCATGGCCTTCAGGTTCTGGCTGCTATCAAAGGCTTCACACAAGGACTTATTTCTGCACTCCAGTGATGTACACAAGGTTTTATGTCTGCACTCCAGAGACTGTACCACAAAACAAACCAGAAGAGATCCCATGTTACACCTCTTCTGAGTCTCTGAGCTAGGTCAGGGCTTTCTGCAAGCCTGGAGTTCCTTCATACAAGGCTGCAAATACTTTTTTTCTGATCTGTAAGAGGGCAGGCCTGCCTCACTCTGACCCTGCAATCTTCAGAAGGTGAAGAGCCACAAGACACATGCTGGTTGGACTTTGGCCATGACTCCCAGACAGACCACAGCATTTCCTAGGGGAGCTTGTGATCATGCCATTCAAGAATTGGGCTGGATTCTACTTGCACAGCTGAGTATCTGGGAGTCCCTGCACCAGCCTGCCCCATGGTTGGTACTGTGAGAGAGCCCCAGCAAGTGAACTGAATGTGATGTGTACGGGAGCTATATACAGCACAAGAGCTGCAGATCTGTTGCATTAGAAGTACAGTGTCTGAGGCTAGGAAGTACCAAGTCACCATGATGTCCCATTTCACATGCGTCTCATCTGGGCTCAGATCACAAGCTACTGTCTCATCCATGTGTAGGATGTGTAGGTCTTCTGCTATTCATCAGTTTGGTTCAGCAGGTGGAGAAACTCTGTGAAATGGTGGTCAGCTCCTTGGCAATCATCATTACCTTTTGTATGGTGGTGGTATTGGTACTGCAACGATTCTTCTGTATCTGGAGGACCTGTGAAACCCCGATCAACACGCCATTCTTTGTCTCAAGAAATTTTCCATCCAAAGGAATATTATTGACAAACTTCTGCAAATGAGAAGAAAACAGCTGTAACGATAAACTTCAACTCCTTTTGCATGGATTGCTTGACAGCTGACAGACAGCCACGGTAGGCAAACTGTAAAGGTGTCCAAAACAGACATGGCCGTATCCAGCCACCAGCCTTAGAAAGTGATAGGTCTAGCCAGATTCTCAAATGGCAGAACAGTCTTCCCTCCTTACCTGGGTGCCGTTTTGATAAAACATTAGCCAGTAGGAGAGCCCTAACATGCTGTTCTTATGGACTCCACTTCTCAAGTCCGCGGGCAAGAGCTTCTCTCCCAGTACAACGTGGTACTGCACTGTCTGATTGTCCTAAATCCGCAAAAAACCCAAATGTTAGGACTCTTTTGACGTCCCAGACTACAATGGCATGAGAAGAGCTCCTAAGCAATCTGTAACAGCTAATTAAGCCCACAGAGCCTGGTAACTCCCTATCACAGATGACTGATCACACCTGATAAGTCTGTCACTGGTTGAAGTCATAAATGTTTTTTGGAACCTTTCAAAAGGTTCAGAATTGCCACAGATATGCCACAGCCAGCCAGAAAGGTGATCATGTTGTACCATCTATCCACATTCAAATCTACTCAGAAATTTGCATTTGGAGTCCAAATATTCTTTTCAGATCCCACTGCAACACCCCATGAAACCCTCTGATTTCTCTCTTCCACATTCCTCCTAGCTTTTAGCATCAGATGTGCTTCTCCTCTCCACGCTCAAATCCACTGAACTCAAGTTTATGATCTGACAGTGTACATGTCCCTGCACTTACCACGCTACATATTCAAACTGAAAGCAAGCAGTGAGCTTACCAACTGTGTCACATTGGCAGCATGGCAGTACTCCTCAATGGAATCATTTCCAGGAACAAAAACTGTATATTTTTCAGAGGACTCGATTTTTCCAATGAGCTGGTATTGCTAAAAAATGTCCAAACAGTAACATTAGTAGTTACACTTGTACTCAGCAAAAAACAAAACCACACATGAAATCAATTACAAAGGCAAGAGCGCTAGAGGAAATGCTTGAAAACAGGATATATAACTTCCACTCAGTCACATATGTCTAATTGCTTGCTCCTCCTCCTGGGGTGATATAAGTGCAGCTTCTTGATTATGAACAAGCCTTCCTTTTCCTCTAAGTTTCTCTGCACCGTACAAGCATGAGAGCGCCTGCAGTAGACAGGTTGTCTTTCACTGTAATAACATGCCAATGATACAGAGATCTAACTGCAAGTATATAATCCTTTGGCTGCTCGAAAGAGCTTTCCTAGAAGAACACTCCGGAATGGTAGGAGACGAGTGGTCTCTCTTTTCTCACTAGGCAGTCCAAATTTTGGCCCACTAGTACAGGGTAAGTCAGGCATTTGCTCAAAAGACAGTTCTGACAACCGCAACAGTGCTCACATCAGCTACTTACCTGTAACAACTCCTTGAATGTGCTGAATGAGGCAACTGTCTCAAGCTGTTTCTGCAGACCTGGAGGACTCGGTGGGATATCTCCTGAAGGAGGCAACAAAACCTGCGGAAAAAGCGAGTTCATAAGCTAGGCTGGGCAAGGGGCTCTGGGGGAAATCACACGAGACTCCTGCCCTGCTTGCAAGAAAGGCAGTTAGAAACGGCCTCATTTTACACAATTCTGCAATAGCCTTAACTCTTCTTCTGTCAGCCAAAAGAAGAGGAACTCCCCTCCCGTTTGTCCTGGAGACAAATATTTTAAACATTAAACAGGAAACATCTGTCAGGACCTTGTGATAACCAAATATATTTTTGCCATTATATCCCTTCCTAGCCGTCCAGACATGTATTCCTCCTTGGCCCCATCACAGATGCTGCAACACAAACCTGCAGCATTTCCCAGTATCGCATGTACCGACGTACCTTACTGAGGACATGAATAATGCCATTGCTGGCAGGGATGTCACTGACGACTATACTTGCATTCTTGAGGGTTAATACCTGAAAAAGAATCAGAGGGAGAAGCAAAAGGATTAGAAATCGCCAAGCAAGTTCAAAACAAATATATTGTTTGTTCAGATTGCACATGGTACAATTTTTAAAAGATGTCTGAGTCTGAGGGCATCGGTGTCCCATCCAGGCTCCCCACTGGACACAGCAGCTCTTAAGTAAAAGCAGTTCAATTTGATCCTGGTACATGTGCGTTATGTAAGAAACCCTTACACTGCTCCTGGTGTTTATCTGCCATCTGGTCTGTGGGTTGAGGGTGAGTAATTCTGGTCCGTCATACTTTTTGAGTTTTTCAGCAGTGAAGACACCTTCAAGAAAGTGGGCCCTGAAGGGAATATAGGCAAATAAAGAAAAGATTAGGGCACTGCTTGTGATAACAGGGAAAGAAGACCATACATTCACGTCTCTCACATGAAGTAGTTAAGCACGTGGAGAGAATGATGGATGGAATTACTTGTCCTGATGCCATCTGCATCTACATGACAGGGAAAACCTCTCTGCAAATACATGAAAAATAAACCCACTTCCTATAGCCTGTGGTCTCTTATGTTTTAAATGCCTACTAAATACTTTGCCTGCTAGATACTTAATCTTACTTCTATATTTATCTCAACATAATTCTTTATTGGTCTTGTACAAGCAGAAGTCCAGCTGATGGCTTTGTCACTGTTTTTTGGCAATATAAAGCAAAGGCAGGAGTCCCCTCGTACCTGACTAAAAATGGCAGCATGTAGGGGGTCAACCAGAAATCTTTCTCAGTCTCACTCAAGTTTTTGATAGCTGCCTCCGATGGCACCAGGACAGTGACATTGGTTCCTGCTGGGATGCTGAAGTGAGATTTCTGTTGTCCAAAGCACAAAAATGAACAAATAAGACATGCCAGTGCCACATCTATACCGCAAAATGTAATCAACAGTCATCCCACGTATAAGCTCCAGCAGCACAGCAGGGTCTCCTGCGCACGGCAGGTAAATGCTGTTGGCAGTCAATGAATGCCACAGATGGTTTAGCCAAAACAGTTGACACCTGTTTGCCAAGGGAAAACCTGCTGCTTTAAGCTCTACTTTTGTACTTCAATTAATCTTCAAACCCATTTAATCATATCCATAAATCCTTTCTGAACCCTCAAGATCAGTTTTGGGGGAGGTACAAAGATGATTACTGGCAAAAGCAATGTATGCAGCAGGACTGGTAAGCTAAAGCTCAATTAGATGCTGTACATTATAGCATGCTTCCACAGACTTGCTGCAGTCTGCAGAGTGTCTCTGTTGTTGCCACACCGGAGACAGGGAAGCAGTAATAAGAAAAGGAACATACAGCCTAACTTCTCAAAGCATGCTCTTCTGAAAAATGGCTATTATAATACTACCCCTTTTTCTTTCCCTTCTGTGTTATTTTATCATGGCCAGGAGTTACAGATTATACAACCATGGAAAGTAAGTGTAACACAGCCCCGACTTCCTCTGGTGCTAGAAACAAGGCCCCCAAAACACACTCACAACCCTCACTCTATCACAAACTCCAGAGTTTTTCTACATGCCTGCTCTGTACTATTTCTCCTTTGCTGTTGTTTTGTTTTTCTATAATGAAAAAGGTAAATGGGGTCACTTTTTCTCCAACAGCAGTGTTCACAGAGACTTCACTTCTACCAAACTTACCTGTGCGGGCATCCCATGGCTGTTCTTACCTTAAGCCAGTCATAGAAGCCTGCGAAGTGGGAATTCCTGGCCAGCTCCTTCCAAATAGAAACAACAGAAGGGTTACGCCTGCTGAGCACTGGGGTTGCGGGGCTGGAAGACCCAGAGTGAGGGAAAGGAGCCCTTTGCAATATCAAATTTGGCAATACTGACTTAGACATTCCTCTCTCACCTTACAACCATTGCAGGCACTGTGTATCATGGGAATATGANAACCATTGCAGGCACTGTGTATCATGGGGAGGGATGGGCACTGCTAAAACCACACTCCAGCCATTAAAAAAATATATTCCCAAATAAACAAACTCTTTTCAACTCATCTGCAATTGCTCGTGTTTACCAGGGACAGGGATTGAATCCACAATGGCCTTTGATATTTTAATGACAGAAAATGGGCCTACCTGAAAAACTTTCCAAACAACAAAAAAAGATGACTTATCACACAGGACAGACAGGGGTGAAACAGCTTAGAAATTATTGCCAATGGTCTCACACACTGGCCTTGGCACCAGTTCTCTATGGTCTTGGGCAGACACATGTGCTCTGCTGTCAGGCTGTTGCTGGGAGAAGGAGTCAACTCAGGTAACAGAAAAGGAAAGTAAAGTCAAGCCATTTCCCTCCAATGTCAAGAAAGTCTCAGACATTTGCTCTGTACTCACTTCTAAAATGTCCCCATAGCAAGTCATGCCATCCCCCATGTAACCTTGAGGGCAAGCGCAGGATCTCTCTCCTCCTCCAAGGGGTACACACATAGCCTGCAAATACGAGGGAAGAATTTAGAGAGTAAACACAGGTCATGCAGTGTTACGCTTATCTAGAAATTGAATTCTGGCCTCCCATGGCCTGGGCTAGAGGAGCACACAGAAACACCTTCCTCCTGTTGCCTTTACGGTGGCACTGAATTTATACGTCATGAAGCAAAGCCTAGCTTTGGTTGTGTGAACTCACAAAAACCAGAGGATCTGCCTGGGTAAATCAGAGACCAAACCTTTATAACACCCCAGTGGCATGCCAGTAAGATGATGTAACATAAATCCTTGAAACTTTCGCGATGCTGTGGCTGAAAAACCTCTGTCAGACAGCAGAAAAAGCTCCACTGCCATGCTAGCCTTGGGACAGCACTTTAGCTTCTCACCAAGTCATGGCAGCCACCATTGTCCATGAGGCACGGGTTGATTGCATCACAGTTGTGGCCATCGCCAGCATAACCTCTCTTGCAGACACACTTGCTCTGCAAGAAAGAGACATTTCAATTTTATAGACCTATCAGGGCATCCTCATTTGCTACCAAAAAAGGCCTAAGACAGCAAAACCTATTCTTAATTTTTTCTCCCAAGTTTTCTTCCTGGTCTCTCAAGACCTGGAAGTGTGGAGATATTTCCTTAGCAGGCCATCATCCTCTATCACAGCCCACACGCTGCCTGATTACTCAACCGCATTGATCCCTTGCTTTGCTTGGCTGTGGAGGGGTCACTTGAAGATGATGGTTTCCATCTTTATTTCCAACTTTTCAGGGAATGACACAGACTTAGTGAATGGCAGAAAGAGGGGTTAATTTCAAAGCTTTTGCTTTCAAGATAGCTAGGAGAGCACTTGCACTTCTCACCTCACTAAAATCTGCTAAAGATTTGGCATCTTTTCTCAGCATGTTGCCCAATGGTCCCCAGCTCAGTGGGAAGAAGCACCTTGAGAAGCCATCTCTCCTGTGCGCCTTTCTCCTATCTCAAGACACCTGACTGCTGGCCCAGCTCCCTCCACGGACTATCTGAACAGCTGCATGTGCTTTTTTGTATATTTTAGCATTGCCCAGAGACAATGTTGTGATCTGGGAACAAGGGGAACGCAGCAACTGATGCCTTATACTGAGCCATATGCTGGAGTGTAGTCTCTTCCCCTTGCTGCATAAAAGTTTCAGAGTAGAGGAGCAGCCTCAAACACATCAGTGCATCTCACCTCATACAAGCACACTGTGTGGTTTTAGCTGCAGCCAGTGTTTCTGGCAGCAGACAAGCAGGCTTTGCTGCTGACCAGCCCAGTTTCTACCTCTGGCAATCCCAGGCCATCTCAGAGCAGCTTAGGAAATGTTAAGTCCACCATCAGACTGCTTAGCATAGTTCATACCTGGCCAGGGCCGATATAAACGCAGTTGGCGTTGATGTGACAGTTCCCTCTGCTCTCCAGCATGCAGTTGTCTATAGCCATGCAGGTGTTCCCATCCCCAGTCCAACCTGTGTTGCACTGGCAGGTGGCGGTGCCAGGGCCCGTACTGATGCACAGGGCCTCCAGGAGAAGGGAGAGAAAAAGAATGACACTCAGCAGAAGGGAGGGAGTGCGGTGCAAATACAGCAACAAATTCCCTTCATCAAGACTGTGGAGTTTCTGAATGACCAACTCTGATTCCAGCACTGGGGGTGGAAGCATCTTCTCCAGAAAAGTCCTAGACAACTTCATAACAAAGTGATTCTGGAAACATATAGTGTTTTCAGAGAGGGAGACACTTGTGTCTAGAGTGGCTCAGGACCCCCATGGCAGTCCCTACCATCCTGTAAAGCTTTTCCATTAGAGAAGAAATATTCCCTGAAGAGGAAGAGCACAACCTCCTGCCTGGACATGCAAGATGGAATCAATGACGGAGGGCAGATCTCTCTCAGGAAAGACCTGCTTTGCACCCAGTGCCATTCTATTTCCTTCTACATGGCCCAATGTGTTCCTCTCACTGTGGGGTCTAAATTATGATAAGGTCTGACCATTTGCCAGTCATTTCCATCATAAAGCACTACAGTTCTTTTCTGAGGATAATAATGTAGTGTTGATGGTTACTAGAAATATGAGTTGTAGCTCACAGCTAAGCTACAGCCTGAACATAGCGACAGAGAAACTAACATAAATTAGAAGAGCTTGAGGGGGAAATTAAAACAAACCAAAAATTACCTGTACAGCTAATCTCTGTAACTGCCAAAATATGTGGTTCAAACCAGTCAAGCTCTCCCTGGGGTATCGCATTTTGGTGCCAACCCAAATGACTGACAGCCTTATGATGACTGTGTCAAGGTACAATCTTAGAGACAGGGAAAGTTAGCACACAAAATGTGTAACAGTCCCAGGAGTCCTGGATTCCTGCTGTGATTGATAGGAGCTGCTTCTCCAGGCTTTGACAGTCTGACCCCACTTACATTATGTGAACAGCCTCCTCGTTCTGGCTGACTGCACAGGTCAATGGGCTGGCAGGAAAACCCGTCACCTTCATATCCATCCATGCAGATGCACCTTAAAAGTATAAACACAAAAGGGACACAGAGCAGCTCCTTGTGAAAGCCTGAGGAGAGCAAAAAGGCAGTTTGACACTCTCAGGCAAGCAAGAACCTGGCTTTGATGTCTAGTATGTTGGCTACATTACTCAGACAATCCTGTGCACCAAGTAGGCAGAGATATATACACAATTACAGGGCTGGCAGCCTCACAGCTGCTGTGTGCCTGTAAAATGACACTGTGCCACCTGAAAGTGTATGCCAGAAAGACTGACCTTGCTGTGTCATTGAGGCTGCAGACAGCATTCTGGTGGCAGTACTGGGACAGCCCGCTTGGGCCACAGTTCTTGGATGTCTTGTCACAGAATTTCCCGGTATAGCCTTCCTTACAGGACCAGGACTGACACACACCACCACTGCCAGGCCTGTTGTCACAGACACCATGGACACAGCCACAATCTGTCAAGTACATGGAGCAAGATCAGTAACTACCAAAAGTCCAGAATCCACCACAGTGACGGCATTTTGTAGATTCCCAACTTTCCTTCACAACCTCTTGTGACACCAAATGATCATCCCATTTGTTCTTGACAGAGGGACGTCTGCCAACAGACATCCATCATCGCTTAAAACCTGGCTAGGGAACAGATCCTGTGACTACCTGGCCCTGTGTTTTTTATAGGCTGTAAGGACAGACTAAGGATTTTTAGGCTATCAAGCTCAAGGTCCTTGTCAGCTGCCTTTTCTTTCCTAGCAGGAGAGATCTAAATCAAAGTCCCACACCTAAATTTGGCTGACGTTACCAAGACCCCCATCACCACTGTCATATCAGCCATGTTTTCTCCACTGTTGTTTGAAGAGACACCCATGATGACAGTTCAGTCACGTCTTCCGTGACGCTGGTGTCGTGGTTTAACCCCAGTCAGCAACTAAACACCACACAGCCGCTCGCTCACTCCCTGCACCCCAGTGGGATGGGGGAGAGAATTGGAAGAGCAAAAGTAAGAAAACTCGTGGGTTGAGTTAAGAAGAGTTTAGTAATTAAAATAAAATAGTAACAATAAATATTATCATAATTATTATAATAACAAAATAATAATATAATGTAAAGGAAAATAACTAGAGAGAGGGGTGAAGCCAGGGGAAAAAAAAAACAAACAAACAAGTGATGCAACTGCTCACCACATGCTGACTGACGACGCCAGCCCCTGAGGCGCAATCACTGCTTCCCCTGGCCAGCTCCCCCCAGTTAATATACTGGGCATGACATCATATGATATGGAATATCCCTTTGGCCAG
>VZTV01017934.1:0-12058 GCA_013400875.1 Anhinga rufa | reverse complement strand
TGCTGCTTTCATAGCACAAGACCCTGCTATCTGATAACTTTGCCTTCATCTTAGTTACTAACAGTCTCTGTTACAAGGAATTCTGTAGTTTGCAAAAAAACCCCAAGTTTTCTAACCTGTTTCTAAAATTTAAATAAGCCACCCAAAAATCATGATCAACTTCCTACACTTTTTTTGTCTTTTGTGTCTTAGCCACCTTGTAGTTTTCAGGTGCCATTTCAACAGCAACATACTGTACCTACACTTGTATACCACGCTTCATGCCATGCATCCCAAGGTGCTTTGCAGTACAATTTTATCACACATTAGACAAAAGTTGTCAAATTCTGTGACTAAAAGATGAATCCCTTCACTCTGCTTTGGATCAGGTTAGCAAACTGACAGGAAAAGTAGTGAAATGCCCATACTCATACCCATAAATTTTTCTATGTTATTTTTGGTTTAGGTTTAAATACACAGTTCATACTGACTGTATGTTTAATGAGGACCAGACTTCACGTGTCTTAGTATCAGTGTGAATTGAAAGAACCTAAAATCATTCCTGAAATATGATTTGTTGAGCTTTGTGGCTTTAACATCAATTTTCAGTGGTATAACTAAGACCAGAATCTCACCTTTAATGAGTTGTAGTAGTATTTTTGGTGTGTACATGAGAATCTGGGACCTTTTCATCCAGAGTATTTGTGGAACTTTCTGCTATAATATAACTAATTTATGAATGTGGAAATATTATTTTAATGCTTCCCTTTCATACAACATATTTTACAAAGTAATAATCTTTTAATAAGTATAGTACTTTTATAAACCCCTTGCTATGTTTAGTGTGCAGCCAGTGAGGAGTAGTTTGAAAAAGTGAAAGCACCACATTTACAATTTCAGTTAAAAATCAAAAACACTTTGAGATACGTAAAATTATTATTTGGGTAAACAGAAAAAATATTTCAGATGATACTTGGACCTTAGAATTTGGGTTTGGTTTTTTTTTTCTTGTCAAGTTTGAACAAATTTTTTAAATTCCATCTAAGCAGAAAGAAAGAAAGTCATATTGCTTCCTTAGGTAGAGTACACTTTCACATCTGTCTATTTACTGCTAGGTTTAAGTTTTGATCTCAGTTGCATCTGTGTGAATTGACTCACAGTAAGATACCTTTGTTTCAGTACATTTAATTTATACTGTGAAACTGAGATCAGAATCTGACTCATTTAGGAAATCACTCTGTAAAAACTAAATTACAAACATAAAATTACCTGTAATTATTAATGTAGTACTGTTGCTTATGCCCTGTTTCCTTTTTCTCCTCCTCTTTTTTTCTCCTGATATGTATCTTCTTAAAAGTGCCAATCAATGGTAAGTCGCCCATTTGCCCCATGGAAGAGATGTGGAGGGTTGGGAGAGTATGTGTCTCATAAAAATTTTAACCAGCCCACTGGGTTCTCCTGTTTGTTGGCTTGCATGTCAGTTGACATATAACATTCCATGCCTAATGTGATGGCTCATGATACACTGTGGTCCTACAGCATGTTCAGCAGCCAGTCAAGACATTTTTCCTGATCAGAATATCCTTTGCATTTGTCCTCTCGTAGTTTGTCTCCAAATGTTGTATCGGATCTACATTTCCATTGCAGTCCTAGCTTGATGAAACCATAAGCCATTTTGTGCATCTTTTTATTTTGCTCACTCCAAACATTTGCTCTAAATTTGCAGTGTAAAATACAACACTTCAGTAATCTAAGAAGAATACAAGTCCAATTTCATTCCATGGGACTTGTTGAAGTTTCAGAATGAAACTTCTATGCAGTTTAGAACCAAATGCCTAATTTAAAACCTGTTTGTAATCAGCTAGTGATATTTAAAACAATATTAGAGTTCGGACTGCTCTGCAATGCTTCCATTGTAGAACCATGGACTTTGCCTCATTTCAATCAGTCTTGCAATTTCCCTGTGTAAACTGCTCCATGGATTTACTGTTCTACTGGTGTAGCCTTCACAGACAGAAGCAATACTGATGGTGTCAGATTTCTGCCATTCCTCTAGAAATCTGTTGAATTTTTATTTCTATTAATAAGTGAAAATGAGCCAGTACATTATGAGATACTCTTTTTCTAGATGAAACCCATACGATGGTCAGTGACACAAGCAGCCTGGTCCAATCCCACACCTACAAGCGAGATCCAGTGGATGTGCCCTACCAGACCGGACAGCTTCATCCAGCCATCCGTGTAGCTGACTTGCTACAGCACATCACCCAAATGAAGTGTGCAGAAGGCTATGGATTCAAAGAGGAGTATGAAGTAAGTGTCAGGTCTAATGATCTGATTATTATGTCTTAAGCACTGTTGGCTTTATCTTTCTGCTACCTGTACCACAGAGCAGGAAAAATAATTACTCAACCAAGTAAGCCAGGTGCTGTGTGAGGGAAGATATTGAATGGAAAAGATCATCTCTACAGTGAGCAAGTTTTCTGACTGTAACCAGCTAGGACAAGAAGTGAGGCATAAAAACCTTTCTTGGATATATCTGCCTAATTCTAATTGCATAAAAATTTTAAAAAAAAAAAAAATGAAAGAAAGAAAAAAAAACAGGTTGACTAGCATTCTCACAGAACTTGCTATATTTTTCTTTTACTAGTGAAGAATGTAGCTTTTTTCCAAAGTTCTACATCACAGATTGTCTAATCACAGTTACCCTGTAACATGATATTAGCTTAGAAATCAAGTTCTATAAGCAGTATTTCTTGGAATAATAGTATTTATCATGGAAAGGAAGTGTGCAAATCTTCAGAGAGGCCCATAGGGTTATAAAATTTATTCTGTGGTGCCTGAATCATTTCCCACTAGCTGGAGGCTATCTCTAATCCTCATTATTTTTCATATGAACTTATAGTCTCTCTTTTTTCTTTTTTTTTAATTCAACTTCTGTTTCTTCATTTCATGCTAGAGTGACCTGTTCCTCCCTGTTATCATCTTAATTTTAAATGTCATGACCACTACATCCTGGCAAATACTATAGGAATGCAGCACATTGCACTGCAGATCCTGTCTTCCTTGTGAGATGGGTCAGTTTGCTAGGTGAAAAAAGCAAAAACCAAGCAGAACTTGACCTTCTGCCCAAAATTAAGGGTAGTAGTATGCCTGACTTCAAAAGCTTAGTGTTGCTGAAGAGTCTCAAGAACGCACCATTCTCATCCCAATCATATATTTGAATGAACAGAGACTTATCAACCTGGGTTCCTTGTCTAATGTGAGGGAGGATTTGAGACTCATTAAAACCTGCTTAGGTCCAATATTTTGATTGTTAGAGTGTAAAAATTCATGTCCTTTGTCCACTTTTCTCTGCCTTTTTGTTCAGACTTCAAGGAGTTTATTCTTGTGAATGATTCTCACATACAGGAACACTCTAATATGGGTTGATAAGATGTGTACAGTGAGTAGTTTCCCACAAGATTACAGTTCAGTGGATTTGAACCCAAAAAACAAGTAGCATATGTATATATTGCTTCACAGAGGGAAAACACGTAAGATAGATCCACTGGATTGGACTATAAATTGTCAAAATGGTCATAAGAGTGCATGAGAATTTGTGAGATAATTTTGATTGATCAGGTAGGAGGATGCACTACATAAGAACTTGTGGGGTCAATCTGTAGGCAGACTTGAAGCTGTCACCTCTGAAATACTCTGTTAACTTTTAATACATTATATGGACTATGATCCAAGATGATGTGATTAGATTAAAAAAAAAATGTTCCCTGCTGTCGGGTCTAGGAAGCAAATAATGATCACCAGCAGCCCATCCTCTCCCATTTCCAGGAGCAGGCTACACCTGACAGAGCCTGTATTGGCCTCCGTATGTGGTAGTACCCATTTTTCCAGTTGAGGAATCTGTCCAAATTGCACTGCATCTCCAACCCAGTACACAGTGCTAAATTTCCTTTCCTTGGAAACTAGAATGTGAGAAATCAGAGGAACATGTGTAAATGGGTCTTACTGTGATGAGACTGACATAGCCAGTGAGAAGCAGAATGATACAGATTCAATTTTAACTCTGTCTTCTCAAAGTAGAAGCCAGCAAAAAAAAAAAAAAAACACCTCTCTCCTTCTTTCATCTCATAGAAACGGAACGGAGGAGGACAATAAGCAAAAGTCATTTAAATTACTTCCACCCTGTAGGGCAAGCAACAATTTCTCTTTTGGGCATGCACAAGTGTGCACTGCCCTGGAGGCTCAATATATCATACTTAGGTTTTAGACACACACAAGTCTAAGTTTATGGGGCCAGATGGGACCCACCCAAGGGTACTGAGGGAGCTGGCAGAAGTGCTCACCAAGCCACTATCAGTCCTTTATCAGCAGTCCTGGTTAACAGGGGAGGTCCCAGATGACTGGAGGTTAGCAAATGTAACGCCCATCTACAAGAAGGGCCAGAATGTGGATCCGGGGAACTACAGGACTGTCAGCCTGATCTCAATGCTGGGGAAGATTGTGGAGCAGATCATCTTGAGGGCCATCACATGGCACATACAGGACAATGAGGGGATCAGGCCCAGTCAGCATGGGTTTATGAAAAGCAGGTCCTGCTTGACTAACCTGACCTCATTCNACAAGGCCAAGTGCCAGGTCCTGCACTTGGGTCACAACAACCCCATGCAACGCTACAGGCCTGGGGAAGAGTGGCTGGAAAGCTGGCTGGTGGAGAAGGACCTGGGGATGTTGGCTGACAGCTGGCTGAACATGAGCCAGCAGTGTGCCCAGTTGGCCAACGGCATCCTGGCTTGTATCGGGAGTAGTGTGGCCAGCAGGAGCAGGGCAGGCATTGGGCCCCTGTACTCAGCACTGGTGAGGCCACACCTCAAATACTGTGTTCAGTTTTGGGCCCCTCAGTACAAGAAGGACATTGAGTTGCTGGAGTGTGTCCAGAGAAGGGCAATGAAGATGGTGAAAGGTCTGGAGCACAAGTCCTTTGAGGAGCAGCTGAGGGGCCTAGGGTTGTTTAGCCTGGAGAAGAGGAGGCTGAGGGGAGACCTTATCGCTCTCTACAACTACCTGAAAGGAGGTTGTAGTGAGGTGGCTGTTGGTCTCTGCTCCCAAGTAACAAGTGATAGAACAAGAGGAAATGGCCTCAAGTTGTGCCAGAGGAGGTTTAGATTGGATATTAGGAAAAATGTCTTCACTGAAAGGGTTGTCAAGCACTGGAACAGGCTGCCCAGGGAAGTGGTTGAGTCATCATCCCTGGGGGTATTTAGAAGACATGATGTGGCACTTAGGGGCATGTTTTAGTGGTGAACTGGCAGTGTTTACTTTACTTTACTTGATCTTAGAGATCTTTTCCAACCTAAATGATTCTATGATTCTGTAATTCTATGAAAGATAAGAACTAATGTATTCACTGTTGCAGGTCCTTCAGGAAGACTAATACAATTACTAGTATATTGCTGAGTTTTTACAAGTGTGCATACTGCTTGCATTTTACAAGAGATCGTGGTTTTTTGAAGTTTGCACTTTGTCATGGCAACTCCACGTTATAACAATTGCTTAAATACGTAATTGTTTAAACTGGTATTTGTAGTATTAGACTTCCAAAGCCTGTGCTTCAGGCCACTTCTAAAGTCACTGATGACATTTTTTTTTCTCCTAAAATGTAGGAAACAATTCATTCCCAGAGGAGCTAATCACTTGTCAACTTTCATTTGTGTAGCTGACTTAAACAAGTTTGTTCCCTTGAGATTTTTTATGCCACTGTTATTTAAAAATTATAGAATTGAAAATCCTTGTCTTTGGAAAAGATTTGCTCATCAGCCAAAACCTTTTATACCAGCATTAAGCCTAGAGGAAAGCTGCAATTAATTTATATTAAAAAAAAACACGACTGTAAAATGGAATTTATAATGTAGCCAATGACATGGCTTTTTAACTACAGTGGATCAAATGATGCTGCTGAGAAACAGTTTCCAGGAAAATCACTTAATTTTGAGCTTACCAAGCTGATGAATGGCATCCCATTACAGACAGTAGGTGTAGTCATGACTAATGCTAGTAGATGCAATACATTAGGGTGCAGTTTATTAATAGTGGCAGGGAAGGAGGACTTATAATACTGCAGCTGCATCTGAAAAGTCCTCTTTATGTATGGAAATTGTTTATAATCAGAATGAACCATAACTAGCCATATCTTTGAGGTTTTTTTTCCCATTGAACTTCTGCAGTATTGCTGGTTTTCCTCCATATGCAATGAAAAACTGCCCAATATATTCTAGCACTGCTAAGACTGCGAATCTCTTTGTTTACACTGCTGTCAGACTGACACTGTCCTCTTTACAAGGTTGAACTAGACAACGAAAGAATTTTTTCTTTATAAATTATCAGAAGGGTAACTGTCCAAATGAAAAGGAAGAAATAGTTTGGCAGGGGATTTATTTTGAATGAAGTCTCATAGATGATTTTTGCTCTAACAAGACAGCAGGATTATATACACTCACCAGGGAAAGAGTTTGATTCAAAAGAAATTCACACAGGATTCACTCTGAAAATAAATCTGTTGAACTGAACGGAAAGTAAAGTAGCACATTACCTGTTAGCAGCACTTCAGAGGAGTGCGAGGATACAGAGCACTTACTGTCGTGCATAGTTTTAAGTGCTTTAAAATAAAACTTAATAATTAGGGCCACTATTCTCAATAATTAAGGCTGTAGTCACAATCTCAGCACATCTGTGTAGTTTTAATTCCTATTGGCTTAATGCACGAGTTTTTTGAGTAGCATAACTGACACAAAGGATAAAGGTTGAAAAAACATCTTCAAGCAACAGCAGGCTGGTACTTAGTCACTCGCGGCCCAACTCTGCATTGGGATTACCCACCTGAGATAGTGAGTATCTTTAGCTCCCAATATACAGGGGCTTGGGGGAATGTTGTACTTTGCAGGGTTGCGCCCTTTTGTTGTCCTTCTGGGAGAAGCTTTGATACTTTGCTTCTCATCACTGAAAAGAATTTGGTTGAATGTCAGCAAGGAAACATCCCACAGCCTGGCCCTGTTCCTGTGATGGCATGTGCGAAGGTTCATGTTCCCTCGAGCAGGATTAGGCCCTGGCTCTTGGATGTAGCAGTGCAGCTTCTGATTTTGTGTCTAGCTGTGCCTGTAGAATGAGAGCAAATACGGATGTGTCCTTAGCAGCACACCGGTAACAAGTTCACTGCCCATTTTCCCATGTGTTTCTCAGGTGTGGAAATAACATGGATACGTTTCTGTAAGCTGTGGACTCAAATACAGACCTTCATTTGCGGCCTAGTGGAGTGTGAATGATTGGAAGGGATTGCACAGAAATCCTTGAACTCGGGGAAATTTCCACACAGCTAGTCTGCAGTAGATCTTTAAAATCCTTTCTATCCCCTGCCAGACCTTTAAGAAAGGAGAGATTTTGGCAATGTTAGCAATGTTAGGCTGACAGGATAACATTGGCCTGATTTCACATGCACCCCTACACTAATTGTGGGTTATTTAAGCTGCTCCCCAATTCTAGAGAATGAGAGGGCTTTTACTGATCATGAAGGAGGCTCATTGCTTACCTCCTTTCTGCATTACAGAAAAAAAGTAAATAGAAAAGGAGTGTAAAAGTCATCTCTACAATGCATCATTTCTTTCCCTTTACACCTTGGTTTTAGACTCCCTAGTTTCACAGTGCTTTACACTGTATCCTTTCGCAAGGACATGTATCTGTCAAAAGGCCATAAACACACAGATGCAAAGAAGTGAGTTCATCTCCTTCCTAAACAGATGGACTGGGCTACTAGAGGCCAGTGTAGCTTGGCGTAGCTAGGGCAGAAACAGAAAAATTCATCAAAATCTTATCATTTTAAATAAGTTTTATTTTTAACCCTATGTTTGGATCAGCAAAAATTGGTGCCTGTTCAGTGTAAATTGGTTCTTTGCCAAATTAAGGTTAGTTGGCATAAGGCAGTCTCAAATCGATTTCAGAGTGTCCACACAGGAGCTTGGACTGGTTTAACAGAATTGATTTAAAAACACACCTTTAATTAAACCAGTGCAACTTTGTGTAGATAAAGCCTTGCAAAATCAATTTCACATTATGTTCCATGACAGGGAGTTCTGAGCTTCCATTATCTCAAAACCAGAGGTTCCTTTGAAAAGCCAGGATGTGCAGAGGGTATCCTGCTCACATCAGCCTCACTGTCGCTAACAGGACTGTGTCAATAACAGAGTTTAAAAAAGGGTTCCTCCATGTAGCTTTAACTTTAAGGCCTTTCCCCACACTGTCTCCCTTAATCTTCCCTCTCTTCCCCACACAGCCCCCCATCCTTTCTCAGGGTTTTGTGGCAGTTAACTGTTTCAGTCAGGAAATAATTTTATACTCATATCGTTAAACCAATAGTATTCCTAATGCAGTGATACACTGTCAAGATAAACTGTACTGATTATGCCCCTTCTATGCATGGTCTCCACTCTGAGGGGTTGCGCCAATGTAACAGTATTCACCTCTAAATCACTGCAGTTAAATAGATGGGTACCTATGAGGATACAGCCTCAGATGGCCTATCAAGGTCAGGAACTTGAAATATATTATCTAATGCATGTTAAACAATTCATTTCAGTTTAGCACTTCTTAGCACCTGTTATAGATTGATAGAAGTATTTTAGAATAGGTTATCTGGTCATGGTCACTATTCACTTATACCTTGGGGGATTGTGGTCAGAGGTGATCATAAAAAAATGGATAATTCAAAAAGGATTTGGAGGTGAGTGTTAAGACTGATTGGGGTTATGAAGGAAATCCTATCTTCACAGCAATATATTAATTGAAGTAGGAATTCAGAAGATATGCAGGTAGATGTGTTGATAGTTCATAAAAACAAAGTTTTTCACACAATGTACTACTGGCCAGTGAAATATCTGGGGTAAATAAAAAATTGTTTTAAGAAACAAAATAGGAAAAAAAAACCTTTCTAAAATCAGCAGAAATACAGATCCTTGTTTTGGGGGGCAGAAGGTATTGTAGGCAAGCAGGAAATTTCTCATGGAGGAAGTTTACCCCATGGGTGCCCACTTAAGGTTTTGTTTTCTCCAGACCACTGTTAGATAAATGTATGACCTAGGACAGAAGTCTGATATAGTTTCCATTTCCTGCTGTCATGCACAGGCATAACAGACTAGAATCCTGTCACTCCAACCCAGTCCTCTAGTCACAGCTTTTCTTTCTCTTCGGTTCCAGCTGGAAGACAAATTTGCTGCCACATGACACTTCTAAGCCCTGTGCTTCTGGGCCCTGTTCTGAAATCTTGAAAATAGTAGAAAAAATAAGTATTTTGTTGATGTTATGTTGATATAGCTACTGACAGGACCCAGCTGGTGCTGCTTTTTCTGCATGTGTTCTTTGTGACTGCAACTGGCCTGTCTCACCTCTAACCTGTACATTTTTATCGTGCCTTTTTCTCTGATTTTATTTGATATTCTGCAACACCAGCTGAGAGTGTCAATACCACAATCAGTGCAGGTTATTTTCTATCCCACAAGACACAAATTACAAAGAAAGCAAAAAGACTCTGGAACATTGGGTGGGAATGGGAGCATTAGTCCACAGTGTAAATACACAGACAACATCTGCGTCCTCCAGAACTGAAAGAAGGTAACTGTTTGTCTCTCTTTCTGTCTTTGTACTAATGAGAAAACTCATTTGAGATTGTAAACATAACAGAAATAGAAACAGAACTAAAATAGTGGGAATTTGTCCTGTGAAAACGGGTGAAAATTGTTGGAAATATTCATCTGTAGAGATCATAGCTATTATTTTTTGTGAAGTTTCATCTGTTTAGATGTGGCTCAGAACAATCACTTGAATGCCCAGTTGAATCTTTAATATTTAATACAGGAAAGTTGTAGCGGTCTGATAATCGGCAATGTAAGTGTTGTCTCCCATGCACAATGAAGGATAACAACAACTAATGGTGATATAAGGGTCCTTTATGTGAGACAGGTATTTCTCCTTTATCAAAGGACTGTGTTTAGAAGAACACAGTTTCTTCAGATTGCTGTGGGATCTGCAGCAGCCTTTCATGAATGCCAGGTAACTTGTTCCTGCTTGGGTTTATCCCAGACTCTTGGACACTGGAAGCCTCGGCACTGGGGAGATCATATCTAGGGAGGTCGAAAGCAATAGTAAAAATGAGCAGCTGCCATGTCCACAAAGCATGGTTTGGTTTGGAAATCCTAAGGTACTCCAGATCAATACCAAATTGTTGAAATAAAGTCATCCCAAAACAGAAACTACATTCACTAGTAAATAGCCTATGTTGTTAGTGACACAACTTCCCAGTGCATGCAATATTCCTTCTATTCTTTAATAAGTCTTGTAGCAGAATGGACAACTTCCAGTTGTTGATCCGCCAAAATCAGTTGTCAACAATTTTAGCTGGATGGCAGTTAATATGAGTTTGTTTGGGGTTTTTTCAGTTCAGAGGAGAGACACTGAGTTTGCTGAACGTTTATTGGTGTGTCAGCCAGTTTTATGCAGTTCTGAACCTATCCTTAATAGCTGTGAATTTCTGTTCTTAACAGATTTCAAATGTATCAGAAGTGCTGTCACGGTGCATAGTATCATTCACATGACACCGCCCTGTGCTGCACTGTGGCTAACTGCCCAGTGATCAAGGTGTCCCAGGACTTTCTAAATCTCACTGTTTCCTTCTCCAACTCTTCCTAAATGCCTTCTCCTCCAATTTAAATAAAAGTGCATGTATATGCAGAAATAGCTTTCTAATTTGTTTTTTGTTTAAGCAGGTTTAATTAGAATTTATTCTTACCACAGATTATAGATTTAGGCAGGCCGCGGCTTCATTAGAAAGGCTTTGGGGTTTTATCTGTTTGAATAATAAAATTGCAGAGGTGTATAGACTAGAACACTTCCAGTATCCTTAGGATTACTCCCAGTGGGGTGTAGGCAGCTGTTTGTTCATGTTGTGACATAGCTATTTTTGGTACTGATCAGTCTGTGATTTACTTGGGTGTGAACCTCCTGTTTTCTTCTTCTTAGTAGCCCGAACAGTCTGAACTGTATATGTTCTCAGGCAGCAAGGGTGCCTAACAAGAATAGGGATGCCTAATTCAGCCCAATGTTTTTTTCCATGTGAGTCTACCAGACTCAGTCTCGTATGTAAAGTTTAGACAGCATCCTAAGGAAAGCCTGGTAGCTTTTAAGTACATCTTTCATGACCATTGTATCCCTCTCAGCAGTTAAAACAGAGAGTTGTGGTATTGATCCACCCAGAAAAGTGTTGGTCCACTCAAAAGCTGTGAGATACAGATGCTTAAGCTGATCAATTGAATGGATAAACTGAATGCAGGTTGTTCTTATGTAGGAGCTCTGACAGCTATTTTAATCATTCTCTGCCTCTACTGAGTCAGGGAGTCCTGGTGTATGTGGTAGCAAACATATGAATGAATACAAAATCTATCAGCAATAAAAAGTGGGCTGTAACCTGGCAATTCCCATGGTCCTGAAGATGCCCTGGGAGTCCTTTCTATGTTCAGATAGTTAGCAGATATTCATTTCATATTTCAGCATTGCTGGACTGAAAATCAAAAAGTAATATAAAGCATGATATTATTCTGATGTTATTCCTGATCCTTAATGAGTGAGTCTAATTAAGCATTTAAAAAGGAATCATTTTAGCTGTTGCATGCAGTTTTGTGGATGTGCCTCTTGTCCTTCGTTATCACATGGCAATAAAGTTTCAATCTGCTTTAGAAAGCTGTGGGTTTTTTCCCATCTTGGGTCCAGAGGCCACAGAAGTCTTTCAAAACTTGTTTTAATTTTGCTCCCCTTTTTCCTGACCTATGACTCCATCGTTAGGATCTTTTATTCTCTGAAGACATTGCAAAATTTCTCAATTTAGTCTGGAAAGATTTGTGGCTATGTGCAATGTCGAGCTTCCAAGTTTCACTGATTGTTTTCAGCTTGGCACCGAGCAGATCTTTGGAAATCCAGTGTCCACATCTGATAAGTCCAAGCAATTAACACAGGGGTTATATAATTTTAATGGGAAGAATTA
>VZTV01017914.1:0-12118 GCA_013400875.1 Anhinga rufa | reverse complement strand
GTAAGTCAGAACATACTTTCTTTGTAGGGTCTCATGTAAATGTTCAGGTTCTCCCTGGGTTTTTGGAAAACATGTGCAGATGTTGCTTTTTAGAAACTGTACTGTCCCAGTCTAACAGGGAACACGACTGAGGGCGCGCTAGGGGATGCAGCTTTCCCCTGAAGTGTTGGCTACGACAAGCTAACAAAGATCTTCCTGGAACCTGAGCTTGGTCATCAGGCAATAGAAAACCAAAGTAAATATTGAGCTCAAATAACCTCAGTTCCCCCCACCCATAAATCTGTTTTTCTAGCCTCAGATTCCCACCCTACATGACTTGCTTTAAGTAGTGCGTTATGTGGAGAGGTGTACCGAACTAGCCTTGGGGTTTTCCGTTCTCTGTTGTCCCCTTACAGGAGCAGAGTACTCAAGAGGTGTGTCCCTTTAGGACAAAAGCAAACTGTTAACAGTAGATGGAACACAGTAGCTTCTAGTTCCAGTCCCGCCTCTGGAGCTCAGCTCGCACGCAGCACTGCTGGGGTCATCAGTGCAGGGTTTCCTTCCCCACCCCATCACATTCATTTAAACCAACTTTTTCTGCTTCATTATAGAATCAACAAGTTAAGTGGAGTCCAATCTAAGCCAGTTTATGTTTGCATAGTGCAAACAATTTTGAACAGGGATAATTAGTTTTAGACATAACCTTTTTGATAACAGATTTTGTACACGCTCTCATGTTGTTGGTAAGCGCTATCAACAGTTGCGCGGGTTTCAACGGCAGTAAGGTGGTGCAGGACTCAAAAGGCTAGCTGTAACTTAATGCTGCTGCATCCACTGCAGACTTGAGCTATCCCTAACATGTTTTCCTCCCACCCCACCCTGTCCCAGGTGAATTTTTATTAACCAGGAAAAAGATGACAGTTGTGTTTGTTAAAGATACACTTGAATTGCCTTTTTGGTTTTTGTTTTTGTTTTGGTTTTGGTTTTGTTTTTGTTTTGTTTAACCTACAGCAGAACACTGGCTTTTCCTTACACCAAACACTGTTGTTAAGTTTTGCGTTTTCTAGATTTCACTCTCATTGTTTTAGGGATAAAACACACTGTGCTGGGGCTGAAATAACTACTGCCTCCTTTGACTTGCAGACACATACAAACCTGTAAGATTCTATTTGGGAAATCCCTGCAATTTTACATCTGCAGGGCAGCAGTAACTGATAGGGAACCGCAGCATTGTCAATACCTGTCTTTTCAGGTGAGACAGCAGATACTTTGATGGGTCTTCGGTACTGCAAAGAGAGAGGAGCCTTAACTGTAGGAATAACTAACACAGTTGGCAGCTCTATATCACGAGAGACAGATTGTGGAGTCCATATCAATGCGGGACCAGAGATCGGGGTTGCCAGTACCAAGGTAAGTAGTAAGTATATAGACCTCTTGGATTATTATTATTATTATTATTATTTACTGAAACTCCCCCAATGGTGTTGGCTATAGCACAGGTCCTCGGTTAAATGCCTTCTGTTCCTTTTGTACCTGTTGCTGTTGATGATGGTGTAGTTAATGACCATGTGCCCAGCACTGCTGCCCAGCACTGCTCGTCATCTTCTTTTTCTTCTGTCTTGCAAAGGGCTTTTTTTTTTTTTTCTTGGTAAATGAAATATTCTAAGGAATCACTATTAAATATTGAGAACAAAGGGGTCTCAGATAGAAGAATTCCCTAAGACTCAAGAATTCTCTCCTCTTTCCCATCATTTGTCTTGAGGTGCAGGTTTAAACTAAGGTCTAAAGATGAAAAAGGAAACTAAAAGATTATAGAAGTTTGACAGCATGTAACTGCCCTTAGTGGCACTGCTTTACTAAAGAAAGCACGATATTAAAACTACACTTTCAGCAAACGGGAGAATGGTCTTTTACAGAAACTCAATATTTATGTCCACCTCACAGAATTATTCTGTGATTGATGCATCTGGCTACACGTGATACAGTATAAAATAACTTTGCTGCATTTCATTTTGATGAAGTGCTTCTGCATGGTGAAATCTGCTTTGATTTAGTTCTATTTAGAGGCGAGATGATGTCAATCTGTTACATAAATTCAGCCAAAAACCACATTTGAGTTTAATAGTTCACTGGGGAATTTGATCATGGAAAATTCATGAGTCTTTTACAAGAAACTCTTGAACAAGTTGTTTGTCCCTGGGTTGTTTTTACATAGCCAACATTATAGTTTGGAGATAACTGAAAATGGCATTTTGTCTCTGGTGATGTGAGGAGTTACTAAAGCTGTGCATATATGAAATATGAACTTGAAAAGATTCTGCCCTAAGGTTGTCCAGAACTTCCTTTTGAGAACACATTACAAACAGCCCAAGCATTGTTAGCATGACTGTTTGGTCCTATTTACTTCTATAACCTTCAGCTGCACCAGAACAACGTAGGTCACGTTCCATGTCAAATTCTGCTGGTCAGCGTAACTGAAGCTTTTCTAGATTCCTTCAGAGCTATTTAAATGTTATCCAATATAGCAACATGAAAGGTTGTTTGATCATTGTTTGGGAAGGGACAGAAATACTATAAACCTTGATCTTAGTTCTAAGCAACTCCAATCCCAGGCTGGCACCACAGACCATTAAATAACATTTGTCTTACAAGGACCTCAGAGGCTAGACTTTGCAACAGCTCTTTGATACTGTGCCTGGAATGCTTTTGCGAATAGAATTGCCTTAACTTGAGTGCTGATTTCGCTTGCCTGCACAGATGTTTCTTCCTCAAAGTCAATGACACCAGCCACTATGGTCTTTTAGACAAATATGGAGCCTTACCATAGGGAAGAGTTCAGGATCTGTTCTTAAAGGAGGTGGGTAGGAAATCACTTACCTTTTCAGCTGCCTTTGTGTTCCTTGGATGTGGTCCAAAAAACCTTCAGCTAGCCATCCTGTTGCCATGGCCAGATGTTAGTGGTGGGCTTCCACTGTACATCTCCAGTCAATGGGTCTGCCTGCCTTCGGTGTTTTCAGCATTTACTTGCAGGAGAGAAGGACGCAGGTGTGATCACAAAATAGGATTTAATGGTCACCATGGGATCTTAGAAATATTCCATTTTGCTTATTGTATCTTGGAGCATAAGGAGATCATGCCATTGCAAGCCTTTTTTTATGCCTGCATTTTGCTCGAATGAGATTTGCCCTGTGAATTTCATGTTCATCTTTGTTACTTAATTGGAATGAAAGCTGCCGTTTGGTACCATGTTAAGAATAAAGTCAACAGCTAGTCTGAGGATTTTACATAGCAGGTGACAACCGTTTGGTTAAGTGTCTTAATGATGTGGTTTTTCTCTCTCTCCCCTCCCCTCCTCATTAGGCCTATACTAGCCAGTTTGTCTCTTTGGTGATGTTTGCTCTGATGATGTGTGACGACAGAATTTCCATGCAGGAAAGGCGCAAGGAAATCATGCGTGGTCTGAAGGGACTGCCAGGTAGGAAACCACCGCGTTTACTGCATCTTGCCAAGTGAAGCTCAAATAGCACAGATGAACTTCAGCAATGACTTGCAACCGTGTTCTTCACATGGAAGAACTATGGACTATTAAAATACTGAGTCCAGTTTTGTATGCAAGTTACTACATATACTGTGTATATGAAGTATAGAATCATAGAATCATTAAGGTTGGAAAAGACCTCTAGGATCATCAAATCCAACCCCCAACCCAACACCCCCAGGCTTTGAACCCCCCCAGGGATGGTGACTCCACCACCTCTCTGAGCAGCCTGTTCCAATGCCTGACCACTCTGTCAGTGAAGAAATTGTTCCCAATATCCAACCTAAACCTCCCCTGGCGCAGCTTGAGGCCGTTTCCTCTCGTCCCATCACCAGTGACTTGGGAGAAGAGACCGACCCCCCCTCACCACAGCCTCCTCTCAGGCAGCTGCAGAGAGCGATGAGGGCTCCCCTCAGCCTCCTCTTCTCCAGGCTGAGCCTCCCCAGCTCCCTCAGCCACCCCCCAGCACACTTGTGCTCCAGACCCTGCCCCAGCTCCGCTGCCCTTCTCTGGACACGCTCCAGCCCCTCCATGTCCTTCTTGTCCCGAGGGGCCCAAACCTGACCCCAGGATTCGCGGGGCGGCCTCACCAGCGCCGAGCACAGGGGCACCATCCCTGCCCTGCCTCTGTGGCCACACCACCCCTGACACAAGCCAGGGTGCTGCTGGCCCCCTTGGCCACCTGGGCACGCTGCTGGCTCATGCTCAGCCGCTGTCAGCCAGCACCCCCAGGCCCTTCTCCGCCGGGCAGCTTTCCAGCCGCTCTTCCCCAAGGCTGTAGCATTGCCTGGGGTTGGTGTGACCCAAGGGCAGCACCCGGCACTTGCCCTTGTTAAGCCTCATACAATTGCCCTCGGCCCATTGATGCAGCCTGTGCAGGTCCCTCTGCAGAGCCTGCCTGCCCTCGGGCAGACCGACACTTGCGCCGTGCTTGGTGTCACCTGCAAACTGACTGAGGGTGCATTCAATCCCCTTATCCAGATCATTGATAAAGATATTAAGACTGGCCCTAAGAGGCTGTATAGCAGTATGTATAGCTGTATAAACAGTATGTATAGTCTGAGAGGCACAAGCATATAAGCACACACAACTTGGAATTCTTCTCTTTCCTTCTAGACTTAATTAAAGAAGTGCTGAGTATGGATGATGAGATCCAGAAGCTAGCCACAGAGCTATACCATCAGAAGTCTGTTCTCATCATGGGACGTGGCTACCATTATGCTACGTGTCTTGAGGGAGCTTTGGTAAGAGATTTCTTTACTTGAAGCTGGTTCAAACGCACTTAGCTATGGATTTCCACACAGGAACTGACATGTAGCTACAAGTTGTTTTAAAAGCAGCTAATAGCTCTGGCGTGTTGGCTGACATACTGGGTCAGATAGCTAAAACTCACCAGAACGCTGCCGAGACTGCCACTTAAAGATACCCGAGTCACAGGACAGCCACAGTCTACAGTGGGTTGAAAGGGTATATTTTCAGCATTCACACTGGGAATGCTGTACTGTGACAGACTGGGCACCCTAATAAAACCAGTTCTTTGAACTGTTGGGCTGCATTTCCAGGAATGCTGAGCATCCAAAACTGAGCATGTAGTTTCTAAAACCTGTATATTGCAGTTTTTACCTTTGAGGACATACCTGTTGTAGTAAGTGCTGTCACCCACTGACCTGCAAGCGCGCCCTCTTTGCGTTTGCCTGCCCAGTTCAAGACTACGATGGTAGGTATGTTGGCTGATGGCAAATCATAAGGCCTGGGGCGGGGTTTGCTGTTAGAACTGTAAGTGTTGGTGGCCTGCAAGCAGCTCAGCCCAGATGCACTACTTGGAGCTAGGCTTTCAGGCTGAGGAGAGCCAGAACGCATTTTTACAACATTACAAAGAAAGTGGAAGAAGCCACAGAGATGGTTAAAAAAAAAATTTAAAGTTTGCCCAAAGCTTTATGAGTTGTTTTTTTCCCCCATCTAGAAAATTAAAGAAATTACCTACATGCACTCCGAAGGGATACTGGCAGGTGAGCTGAAGCACGGCCCTCTCGCACTGGTCGACAAGCTCATGCCCGTTATCATGATCATCATGAGAGACCATACCTATGCCAAGTGCCAGAATGCTCTCCAGCAGGTCATTGCACGGCAAGTAAGTACCTGGAAAAGTTTACAGTGCATCAGAAGTGTTGCTTTTAACATAAAAGCAGTTTACAGGGCACCCAAGCTGTGTCACTGCTGAAAATGTGAATTCAGTAGATATTCTGGGCATTTCAAGTGCAATTTCTGCAGCAGATTGCAGAAGCCCGGTGTGGTTTTTTTACCCCTTAAAATATGCTACAGGGATGCCCACAGGATGCTAAGATGTTTTGTTCTAAATTAAGGAAAAAGTTCTTGCCACTGGTGCTCTGACCAGAAGTGAGAAAAGAACCTTCCAGGCCTGTTTTTCTTCAGCATTTCCCTTTATTGCAGGGGAGACCTGTCGTGATTTGCGATAAGGAGGACATCGAGACAATTAAGAACAATAAAAGAACAATCAAAGTTCCCCATTCAGTGGACTGTCTGCAGGGGATCCTGAGCGTTATCCCCCTCCAGCTTCTGGCTTTCCATCTTGCAGTTCTCAGAGGATATGATGTAAGTAGAGTATTCCTTCCCTTCTTCTCTCCTGTTCTATCTGCAGTCAGGTGATGTTGCAAGTCTGTGGGGGTTGTCTGCATATTTGCTTGAGCTACTGGAACGAGCAGGTTAGATGGAAGACCTGGCAATTACAGAAGCTTCTCGTGAACAGAAGTTGAAGGCAGTCTAGTACGCTTGGCGAGTCTTGTGCAGTTTGAGTTTGGACATGTGTCTGTTTTCTGGGACAGCATGCAATTTCCGGAGGGCTGGTAGGAAGCTAAGAGGAAGGTAACAATGCACAGAAGGATGTCTGACAAGCAGAGTCTGTCTGTTTAGGTATTTGATCTTAATACAGACACTGGCCTCTACGTTTTACCATTTGAGCCCTGTAACAGCATAGACTAAAGGGACTGACTCCTTAGTTCTCAAAAGAGGAGTTGTTACAATTGAGGTTTATGGACTTTTTCTGCACCTGTTATCCTAAATGAACATGAAAATACGTTCAGTCATTTTCAATTTAAGCACAGAACAAACGTTCCACACATTACAGAGTTATACACGAACAAAGAAAGTGTGTAAATACTCACAAGCCTGTTTTCTCCTCCCTCTCTGCAGGTTGATTTTCCAAGAAATCTGGCCAAGTCCGTAACTGTAGAGTGAAAGATCATCTGAATCATAGGGGCAAAGGGGAATTAAATGAAAGACTTTTTTTGGTACCAAAATAACTTGATTTTAAAGTCCCCTAGGTAAATCTTATTTTGGTAAATTCCATTACATTAGTGATTGTCAAATTGATTCCACATGCTATGTCAATAGCTTTGGGTTTTGTTGAACGATAGACTTCCATGAAAGATGTTAAATGGTTTTCTTTAAAGATTACTGAGTCTTCTAGGTAAGGGGCCCTCCACTTTACTTTAAGATAATGTCATTGTTTCGTAGCCAGTGTGGCTCATTCCAATCCTTGTTGAGAAACCATTGAATGAATGGCCTGTCATGCTCTCAGGCAGTGAAGCAGGATACCAGAATGTACAACTGGAACAAGAGCTGTTACTGGTCACGCTCGTGCAGATATTTTAACAGTGAACGAAACTGTAAACAAGCATTTGGGGTCCAGTTCTGCCTCACGTACACAAGGGAATTCAGCTGACCTGTCACAACCTCCTAAGTTTTAGGCACACGGTAACTGTGCTAAGAAAAGAATGTTGCTTCAGAAGGATTTTATCTATGCCAAATACCTAGCAAGTGACAATCTCGTAGACTCGGTGGACCACAACACACTGTGTAACACCAGCATATACCTGTAGTTGTGCCCGTGGAGACAGTGGAACTCATGCCTTCGAGTGTGGAGCAGTGTCTGACTCGGTATGGATGCTTACCAAAGTGGGGCAAAAGAGAGGAATAAGAACAGTGCTCAGTTTGTGCTGGTCTTTTGTTGTTGCTGCTGTTTGGGTTTTCTTTAAAAAAAATGAGTAGAAGTCTTCCTGTGTTGAGGATTCTTCCCCTTGAGCTGAGCACTGTGGCACTATAAACACATCCTAAGGAGCCAACTGGTCACTTACTAGTCTGAATGTGTAGAATAAAGTTTCTGCCTTGTATCTCTCTGGCAGGGAGACGGCACTAAAGCTCCCTTTCTGAGGCTTACTACATTAGCCAAAGTCCCTTAATGAAAGCATGGGTTCTGGTATATTTAGGAGCGGTTCGTATGTGACTGCTTATGCCCGTATGTCAAATTCAGCTTGTTTAAGTTGGAGGGGATAAAAACCCAACTCAATAGACACAACAGAAGTATATACCTTGGTAATAATTTTATAACAAGCTTGCAGAGAATCAGAAATTACACAGAAAATATACCTTCAAGACTTGACACCGACTTTTTCAAACTCACTAAAGAGCAGTTAGCTTTGTATTTTCTAATGCAAAAAGGTGAATTTCCTACCAGCCTGATGGGTTTTGAGTAAGTTTTACACGCGCATCCTAAAAAGGCAAACACTACAGGCATAAAGTAACTGCTTGCCAAGCGCTGGTCCTTACTTCCCCCGAAGAATCACAACCAAAGGCCGTGCTTGGGGACTGCCTGCTCCCCTTTAAAGCCCGCTTCCCTTGCACAGGGTGCTGGGCTGTTGCTGAGCAGCAGTAATGCAGGCTGAGTCGTGCGATGGAAGACGGCTGCTCAGACCAAGGTGTTTCCAAACACTGTGTCTGTAGCAATTCTACTTTATATAAAACCACAGGAACTATTTAACTTCAATTCAGTTATCAGTTTAAGGCTTAGTTTTATTATGAGAATGAAATGCTGTGTCCCTGGAAACACCTTCTTGAAACCCATATATGTACTTTTATTAATACATCATGTTCAGACTATTATTTTATGAACACATTGTGCTGCCAGTGTCTGTTTAAGAGCAAAGTGGTAAATATTGCATTTTAGTTCTACAGCATTTGCTGATGAGGCACTGACTAGTAATAGTTATGTGCCTCTGCCTAAACGTGACCAGTAGACTTCCCTGCTTCATTTGAAGATGATAATTATCCTTAAGGGAAAAAGAATGCCTGTTCAATGCTAAGAATTGTAAGACAGTTCTTCCTCCTCCTCCTCCCGCTCGGCTTGCTTAAGAGAAATGAAACCAAGCAAACCTTTCACGTGGAGGGCTGGAAGCAAGGCAGGGCTCCTCCCTGTACCCCTCCCCAGCACAAGGACACAAGGACTTGCAGTATCCCATCCTATGTTCTCCTTAGCATGCGATCTAATGTGGAAGAACCCTGCAAGAGAATTATTTTAAGATCTTTTTCTCCTATCCACTCAGAAGAAAAGCAGCAAGCGTTGTTTTTATCTAGCCTTGTACAGATGATTGTGCGCTAGCTTACCCAGTCTCCTAGCAAGCAGGATGGTCGCCATCCCTGTTAAAATACAAGTTGCTATTCAGTAAAAGTTCAATAATGCAGGCTGTTACGTATTTATGAAAGTAGGTTGTATCCAAAGAGGACCAAAGAACAGGAGTCTAAGGTGGAAAAGTCTGACACTCTCACGGCGGGTGTAACTGTACAGATATTGCTGAGCTATGTTGTTTTATGCTGTGATAGACAAATCCTTATTGTTTCTAATTTAAGGCATTAAAACTCATGACAGATATTTCATTGTCAGAAGTAAAGGTAGTATTCACCCCCTGTATTCTGCAAGTCGCCAGCAAACTGCCTGAAGTGTACAAAACTCTGCCTGCCAAAACAGAGGTTTAGTCGCTACTTGCAACTAGGCTGTCGGACATTGTAGTGCTTGATCTCAAAGAACGCTGTGGAGCGCACTTGCTATGGTGAATTTCTCTGATGAGCATGGCAGGGAATCCGTTAAGCATCTCGTTAATTGCCATGCCTGCGTGAAGTGAGAATGTATAAAGGACTCTTCTTAGCTTTCCTTACCTCATTTTGTCTAGATGTGTTGCATTTTGATGAACAGATGATGTTTCTCTTTTCCTTAGAAAACTTTCAGAATGTCTTGTGATATTTATTAACAGCCAGTCTTCTGCTCTCCAAAATGAATGTTTTGCTTACTGAGCCAGTAAAATTCCCTCTTTCCTAATTGAGGTGTTTAAAAATTCAGTAGCCCTGTCACTAAAATTGAGCCACAGGTAAATACAGATAAAGGCCTTTGCCATGTGGAATAGCAGCTGCCTATTACTGCGCACTTTTGTCAGAATTTATTTTGATTTAAGTAACCGTTTCCCTTACCTATGCCTACAGAGGCTTAAAGGGAAGCACATGCCCATAGGTCTTAGGGTTCTTTAAGTACCAACAACCAGAGACCTTCAGGCTCAGCACGTGTTGTTTCTGCCTAATAGATCTCAGACAAATTCCACACTGCCAGCAAGGTTATTCCACACACAATAGGAAATGGAGTTGTACATGGAATATACTTCTGTCAGAAGGGTTTTCCCTCCTAGCTCTACTGAAGAAAGGCTATAGGCAGTTCTTTCCCAAATTTGTCAGATGAGTAGGTACTGTCTGTGTTGCATATTCTTAGAGTGTTTGGGTAGCCATGTCCTCGTACGCTGCAACGATGACATGGCAAATCCCGTCTCCTTTTTAGCATGGTCTTAACTGCCTTGGAGGTAATCGCCCTGCTAACACGGGGGCACCCTTCTAGCCAGAAAGCTGCCTTGACACCCACGTTTGTGAAGTCTCAACCCCTCTGTGCTGAGAACGCCCGAAAGCTTCACACGGACCATTTAAGTCAAGGGGGAGGGAGCTCATAGCCATGGCACGACACATAATCATGCTCAGTTAGGAGCCTTAAGACTAGCCTAGACACACCAGCTTTGGTTAAGCTGCAGATTGAAAGATCTAAAGGCATAAGGAAGACCAACACATGAGTGCAAAATCAGGCTCTTCTCTCCAGCTGTCACGAGTAGTCCTTGACACCACAAGTAGGTGCCTGGCAGCAGCGTGTCAGATGGAGGGAGGGAGGGAGGGACTGGAATCCTGTGCTTGAAGTAGCACCTCGGTGTTTAGCTGTGGCTAATTTTAGATCCTACCTGAATGTACCAAACTTGCCTCAAAGCATGGAGTCCCTCCTCTACATCAGAAACAGGAAGAAGAAACAAAGAAGTATTTGGTTTGCATAAAGAGAACTATTTGCCTTCAATTCAGTTTATGTAAATAGACATTTGAAGTGGCAAATTCTTCCCTTCTAGATCTATTTGCCTCTGCTTGTACATACCCAGCTGGCTTGGTTTGTGGGGACCAGTCTGTATCTTGTTTCCTGTTGTGTGCTGTACGCAGAAGATGTCTTACTTCTGTCTGTAGTGTTTTATAATTTGGGTTTTGTCTTTTTGCTTACTTTTTTGTATCTCACCCTTTGAATAAAATCA
Organism: Anhinga rufa; assembly: GCA_013400875.1. NCBI lineage: Eukaryota > Metazoa > Chordata > Aves > Suliformes > Anhingidae > Anhinga > Anhinga rufa. The sequence continues at coordinate 1,144 of VZTV01017914.1, read as the reverse complement.
AGTGCCCTACATTAAACAAACTGAATTGCTGGTCTTTAGTTAAATCCATTGAAGAATAGGTAACCCCTATGAAAGTTAAGGGCAGTATGTACAAAGCGGACAAACACAGGGCTTAACTCACCTCTCCTAACCAGCCAGGTTTTTTTATGTAGATAGAATATATTTCAACTGCCTTTTCCTAACCAAGAAAAAGCCTATAAAATGCCCTTAAGGCAGAACAGTTGGTGTTACCTTCTGTACCTCAGTTCTCATTAAACTACCCCTTCTGTGTCACCAGGTGAGACAGAATTGCCGTCAGCACAGCCCATACAAGACCCATGCTTAGTGAATATTACGGTTTCTTTTTCAAGAACGAACCCTGTCTGGGTAACGTACATACAGGCAGGCTGCTTTGCAAACCCAGTAGTGGAGGACTAAGACACCGATGCTGAGATGGTACAATTAAGTGCACATTCTTGCGAGACAACAGCTGGGGGCTTGAAGATTGTTCATGTCTAAAAAATGCCTGGATAACTCTGTAAGCGAAACCCACAATGACAAAAGACTGTCTGAAATTCCACCCCTCCTCCAGTCAGAGCCATTCATGGATTAATTTCCTCAGGGACCTTCACCTCTTCAGGGGAAGAGTCATTTATTTTTGTAGATAAAGTGAGCAGCACGAACTTGAACTTCTCACAAATACCTTTCCCATACGAGTGCCAGTATTAAAAGGTCACGAGGCTACTTTTTAAGGCTTATTGCCTTGAAACAGTGCACACATGTTCTTAGCATCACGATAAAAAGCTGGTGCCTACACAGATGCTGGGAGCAAGACTGTCCACTTTTGCTTGCTCAGATCTGCAAAAACAAACAGCAGTTATAGCTTTATTACAGTCATAAACAAAAGTGGGTCAAACTGCTCAAAGCTTTGGGCTGTCGTGGTCATAGCTGCGGGTCACATCTGCGCAGGACGCTAAAGGAGCGGGGGATACTGCAATGCATTGCCACGGAAAGTTGGCTGCGTGCAGAATCTAACCCAAGCGGCTCCGGGGCTGCACCACCCTCAGTCTCCCGTTTAGCACAAGGCAGCCGTTCTCGGGCTCTACGCCGCAAGCAGAGTTGAGATTCTTGTCAGCTGCTGGCTGCAGCTGGGGCTGGCTGCAGT
>VZTV01017873.1:270-14602 GCA_013400875.1 Anhinga rufa | reverse complement strand
AGTCATTAGTGTACTCTCTGCTTTTCTTGGAGGAAAATATGGGTGACAGAAATTCATAAAGCTCTCCTATCAGTAACATCCCAGAGGTGAAAAAAATCGTATTTTAATTGATTCAGTCTTGAAAGAGAGAACGAAAAATGAAAGGTTTACCTAGCTCTATTTTTTCTTCTAACCAGCAAATCCTAAAATGATGTTGAGTTTGCAAAGACAGTCACTTGCCAGATGGGAAATACCAAAACTCAGACTGTTTCTGCCACCCTATTTCCCACCCCACATGCATATGTGCTGCAGTACAGTATTTCCTTACTCCCACACACACCCCATCCTTGGCACGGGCCATCATCTTGTTCTCTGCACAAAATGAACAGGGGTCATTTCACATGCAGGGAGTCAAATGCTTCATCTTAACTATTCTGGATGTGGACTTGGCATTCACATACTGCGTGCTTGTCAGACCTTTGTCTGAAGACTAAGCAACAAATTTTGATCCTGGGCCTCAGAATTCCTCATTACTGTATTCAAGTAGGTAAATACTTGTGAAATGCTATTCTCACAACAGTCCCTATAAAATAAGGATCTTCTACCCATTCCTCCCTTTTTTAGTGAGATGAGAAGCTGGCATCCAGAAAAATTATGGTCAAAGATGTTCATTAAATTCAGGTGAAGAGTAACAGATAACTACAAGCTGACCTTCTGGAGTCCTTTCTATTAGACAGTACTTCATGCAATAAAATCACAGCTGACACTGACTTCAGTTACTGTTATGTGTGTTCAGCACTGCAAACCAGAACCTGTGGTCTCAGACTTGCACATCCAAAAACTAAGATGAAAAGCAAATCCACACAGTCAGCATTCCCCTGTGAAAGCTGAGCCAGTATGTCTGATACCACACAGACCTCTGTGGCTGAGGCAGAGAGAGATCCACTCCAGTCTTTAATGGCTTTACCTACAAGGACTACTTTTCTCTCTGCCACAAGCTGCCCCCCTGCCTATACAATCCAACTTATCAGTTAAGTACGACTCATCCCATTCACAACACAGGGCAGGAATCCTGTAGAAAAAACCCTACATATAACCATAATTAAAATGAGTCATCATGCTTTACAGTCCCATTAAAATTGTAACCACAATTCTGGATTTTCTATCTCTTAAGCACTGAAATTTCCTGCATTGCTGTCTGTTGATACCATTCATGCATGCTATCTCTTTGGTTTTAATTTAAAAGAATTTCAAAGAAACCAGAATCCCATCATGTTGCTCATGAAGACACACAAATCTCACTAGTAGAACTAGTCCAGCGGTCGCACGTTGTTCTCTTGCACATGGAGCAGGATTTGAAGGGGTAACACACGCAGCACCACAGGGTTTCACTGCCATTACATGACACAGATGAAGGTTGTTCAAAGAGATCCCCTTCTTCCACGTCAGGTTGTTCAGGACCCTGCTCCTCACCAGCCAGAGCCTCCTGCTCCCATTTCCCCATCCCAGCCCCTCCAACCCACCTGTTTCTAAAATCCAATATTCTTTTGCAATTTTTCTCCTCCAAGCCCCAGTCCTCTTCCCATGGGAGCTCTCAGCCTCTCCTCACCATACACTCTATTTCAGCCATCACATTCAGCCTGTATCTGCCCACTGGCACCTCTCCCATTTTCCTTCTTTTCCTCTTCAAGAACACTCGAACACCCTTCAGCTGCTGCTCACACTCTCTTGTTTTACTCAGCCCCATCCCCACGATACTGCCTTGTGGCTCCTATACCGTTTGCTATTTCTTTTGGATTCTGCCATATCTGCCACCCCTCCACCATCCAGTTCTCACAAAACATCTTCCAAATCACTTTGGCCAATGCTTGGACTCCACTGGGGGCCATCTGGCGAGTCCCATTTTCAGAGAAAAGCCACGCACTCTGCATTTCCATCTCCCTTGTAATACACTCCCTTCAGAAGTATCAATGTTTGTTCTTCAACATCTCTTGCAACAAGAACTCAGCATAACAACTTGCCTGATGTACACAGATCATCCCAATGCAGAAAGCCAGTACATAACAGGCATTAATTCATGCTCCAGAAAACAGTAAGTGTAATGCTATAAATACTAAAAGCACATGCCAAGTTGCAGCACTACTGATAGCCACCAGGTTTGCCTTTTAGAGAAATCTTACCTAAAACACTGAGCAGTGAGTGCAACCCTTGCTTTTAGTTGCAAAGCATTATATAGCCCAAAAACATTTAAATAAAATGAGTAAAAGCAGGACCCAAGATCTCCATAGAAATCACATCCCTTAAAAGGACACGCTATTCTGTAAATCCCACATAATTTCCTGTTCTCGAGGCATCAATTAAATAAGAGAACAGAAAGAGGACAAGCTACTGTTTAAAAACCTTCAACCTGATGAAAACCTAACTGTTACAGGGTTTTCTATGAGTTTTCAAATTTCAAAAACTTGACTGGGAAACATCATTTACTGTAGCACCAATAAATATTTGGTTACCAGGGTAAAAAAAATTTGTACATCTGCTTTTTTTGGAATAAAGGTTTTAATTTCTTGCATACATCACAAGATCAAAAATGAGTTTCCACATTACATCGCTAAATAAGCAAGGTCTATGAGTGAGACCAGAATTCTAAGCCCTCCTACCTCCAGTTTTCCTATTTGCTCTCTTCTGCCTTTATTAAAGTTCTTCAGACCCAGTTTCCTTTGTAGAAACAAACAGATCATCCATCTCCCTGAGTAAGATCAGGTGTCATCACTTCTCCCTTCTTTGTGAAATAATAAAAGTCATACTGCCAGAAAAAAAAATTTCTTTTGAGCCTTATTCAGCCAGGAATAAAACCTGTAACCTTGGATGCTATGTGTGTGAAATGAAAATACAGTTTCAAGTTACAAAGGTCTACGATTTACCTTCTTTTTCCTACAGATTTAGGATGGAGGGGCAGCAATTTCTGTTTTGGATTGAAGGCATTCTGCTTCTCATTCATATTTAAATATAAAATCTATTAGAAGTCCAGTTAGAATACTACTTTTATTTCCTAATAGATCGTCTCATTTTTCACTGTGCAGATTAAATGGCTACTTTAAATGCAGTTTTAAGGAGTACTGTCACAAAAACTAAGTTAAAAAGAGGCAGTGGTAATGTTCCTGCAGCCCATTGCTTAACAGATCAATTAAAGTATACTGTAATCTTATATCATCCTCCACATTTGTTTGCATTCTGAAAGCATATAAGCCATTCCAAATACACTTGATCTGTTTAGTTTTTATACAAGAAATCAACTCACAGCTCCCTTCTTAGGAGCTCCCACCAACAGGAGTTTTACTTGCAAGGTTGAATGAGATTCTGTGCCTGCACTGATGTCTATTTTCTCACGTTATTTAATCTTTCTCCTCTGTGCTAATAATTTCAAATTATCATTTCAAATAAAGTTTCATGATACATGGTCACATTTAGACTGTAAAAGATTGTGATTTACCACTTTGACAGACCAACATTTTTAGCTTGTATACAGCACCCAGCCACAAATGAACAACAAAAATGTTTTGAGTCTTTTTATTTTCAAAACAAATGCTTTATGTACCAGAACCTGTCATTTAGAAACAATACACACACACACACTATACACACATACATACACACCCCCTATTCTACAATAATTGACGTTTGGGGTTTATTAAAAAGGCAGTAAGTGCAAATGCATTTGATTATTTCTTTTGCAGCATGAAATAACCAGTTACCTTTCAGGAAAGGAGCCCTCCGTGGAACAAGCCCTTCTGTGATTTCCACCTGCTCTTGCTGATGCTGATGCTGTTTAACCAGGTTTCCTTCACTGCCAGCTCTCAAAATCTTTTCACCTAGCCTAATTTTTCGTGATCGGCTGTTAAAATCTTCTTTCCTAGATGAAGGCGATTTAGGAGCTGTATTAGCTGACAAAGGTCGAGCCAAGCGAGAGGGTTTGGACATTCTGCCTGTGCAGGAATGTACCTGCTCCAAAAGCAATTTCTAAAAAAATCCTTCCCAGCTCACTTTCCAGCACAGAGGCTGGGGAGTTGGTGTGTGCAGCGCAGCTGGATGTGAAGTGCTGTGCTGCCAGTCCGATCAGTTTTAAACACCAGGCGTTGGGTGGTCATGCAGACAGTTTCCTGGACCTGTGGAATGTAAATGTGGTCTGGGGTAAAACAGATGACTCTACTCCGGCGCTGAGTCCCAGACGCACCATAGGGAACAGATGCTCTTCCAGGGACTGTCTCAAGCTCCCAGCGTGCACCAACAAGGTGCCAGGCAGCACTGGAGCAGAAGGGGAATGCCCCACCCACGCAGGTACAACGTGAAAAACCACCCAGGCGCGGGGTTACCTCTGCACGTGGGACCTTCCCACATTCCTCTCCCAACCCTCTCTCTCAAATGCTTTCCTGTTTTAGCAGATTTCTTCACTGTGCGCCAAAACTGCGCTGCTTCAGCACTATATAGTAAAAGCTTGATGTCAAGAATCCATTTGTCTTTGAGTTAAGCATGGTGCAAGCGTAAATTGGATTAAATGATGCATATTCTCCTACCATTGTATTTTCTAACTCGCCAAAATAAATGAAGGATTGACAGTGAATATCATCTCTTTCTGAAAAATGGCCCAAACCCCTTATTATTATCTGGCATTGCTTAGGAAATAACACTGCACAGAGTATTGCCCATTATACTTTCCTCTTTCACTGGCACACATACACCTAAAAACCCTGGCTTCTTGCACACTACAGATAACCATGTTCTTTGCTGACTTTCTGAAGAAAAAATTCCTGACCTCAGGCTACATTATTTCAAACCTCAGTTCCTGGGTGCTTTTCTTTGAAAATGCCTAGGCAAAGCCTGCCTAACTTTCCCTGCCAGCCCTGTGCTTGTGAATGCTGCCAAGACACCGAGTATTTGGTCACATGAAAAGAAAATTCCATTCACTGTAATTTTGTGAACAACTTCTAAAGAAAAAAAAAACAACAACACAGTGTAAACCAGAGAAAACATCACAGCTACAGTTACAGTAAAATCTTCACACTGAATTTTAAAATGTATTCCTCAATATCCCAGACAACTAGTATGCTGTATCAATAACAGAGTAAGAGGGACCTTTTTATGTCAAAGCTAGAACACACATAAGCAAATCAATACTACCAGAGCTAAAGTACTAATAGTTATTTAGGAGAAATGCTTAACATGCAAAAAGACAGGAAAACATGACTAAATTGTAACAGACGTTCCTCCTTTTCTTGAGATGGAAACTGTGCAATGCACTAAAATATTTTTGCATGCTATTTCCATTTTTTTTTGAGTCCCACATTAAAGAGGTAATTGTTTATGCTTCCTCTATAAAGCATATTGTCTATTGCTTTGTTGCCCTATCAAGAATGGGACAGATTAAGTGCAGTACAGCAAACCTTGCCATGATATTGATAACATTCTGAATATTATTTTATCAACACAGTAGGAGCTCTAAGTGAGTGGGAAGACTTCAAGTCTCAAGGAGGGACTTGATGGACAGAAGAGTAACTCTGGGCTGATTAGCAGTGCTCTGGCACAGCAGGTCATGCAGAACAAGATAGAGAACAGAAACTGGAGTGAAACAAGAAGATGAATGGAGAGTTAATCGCATAACTGGAGGGAGGAATGAGTGAAGAAGGAAGAGAAAAAGTGCAAGCCAGTTAAGTGTGCGAGAGCTCAGTTGTACTGAGCCTAAGAAGTACTGTCATTCCCTCTAAAGATTTTGAACTGTTTTGCACACAGTTTTTCTGAAGATCTTCCACTACGATTTCTTTACCAAGCGCAAATACTCTGTGCTTAAGAAGAGTTTTTAAGCTGTGACAATAATGCCTCTGATACTACATAGGCATATTTTAGTTCTCCCAAACACAGGACAATTGTGATATAAAATCCAGCTCTGACTGACAAGATAATGGTGTTTCGGTTTTCAAATCAATAGTGCTGAGGCAAAAGCCTACTAAGATTACAGCACATTGCACATTCACCTGAACTGAGCACCCTTAGCACAGGGTGTTCTTGGAAAGAGCAGCCTCATCTGTGAAGCAGGAGTCTAACCAGACAGTCACATTACCCATAAATTTAAAATTATTTCATTTCTAAGCAAAGCAAGGACATAATGAATTCAAGTTTTTCATAAGACTCTCTCTATAGCAACATAGCAACAAGAGATGGGGAAAGGGAGACATTATCAATCTGCTTCTGACAGGAAAAGCGTGGGCTCTAAGTCTTGTCCATTTGGATATCAAGGTGACACTTCTGCACTGGGCGACAGCAGCAACATCCTGATCAACATTCATTTTTGACAAGGAAGAAGCTCTTTGTCTCACACAGAGACACAGCCATACAGAAACAGGGTGAGTCAAACATGTTCCTCAAACATGGGAAATTCCCAGAATACTCCAGTCAAAGATGACCATTTTCAGTATATCTTTGTGCCTGAATAGCAATCAGGTGTCCAGTGGCATTATGTCATGTGAGGAGGGGCTGAGAGAGCTGGGACTGCTCAGCCTGGAGGAGAGAAGACTCAGGGGCATCTTATCCATGTGCATAAATATTTGATGTGGGGGTGAAAGGGAATGGAGCCAGGCTCTTCTCAGTGGTGCCCACCAACAGGACAAGAGGCAATGAGCACAAACTGAAATACAGGAAACATAAGGAACATAAGAAAAAGCTTTCTATACAGTGAAGGTGGTCAGACACTGGCATGGGTTGACCAGAGAGGTCATGAATTCTCCATCCTTGGAGATAAACAACACCCAACCAGGCATGGCCCCGCTGTAGCTGAGCCTGCCTGAGCTGGGGGTTAGATTAAATTATCTCCAGAGGTGCCTTCCTACCCCAAATGTTCATGATTCTGTATTATCAAATATATTCAGAGCCCATTTATAATCTGGAAGCTTAAATATCTTTAAATCTGTCCAACAGTAGATTCCCGATCTTCTTTCTCCAAAGTCCCAGCAATTAAACTATCCCATGCCTGACTACATTTCTGGAAGGATTTGCTTCCTTTCTGGTCATTACTCCCTTTTAGCCTCTTGGAGGCTGTGGCATAGTGTTCCTAAAAAAGGTGTTGTTGGTTGGTTTAAAGGTTCTGAGACGTGAAGCTGGTGATTCCAGCCATGAGCATCGAACCTTTCAAAAAAAAAAACAAAAAAAAAAAGAAAAAATATCACCCCAAAACATAAGCCCAGGTTGCTTAGCTGATGGTGTTTCAGGCTGGATGTAGACACAGTAAATCAATTCACTCATGGGATGAAACAGCACGAGAGCACATGGCCCAGGGTTGCTGCCAGCTCCCCATCACCTCCAGACTGCACAGGTCCTCTCTCCACCCTGGCTCCTCTGAAGCCCTGGGGTCCCCCAGGCTGTGGGGCAGGTCCCTCCCTGCCATCCCGCCCACTCCACCTCAGGTTCCTAATAAAGGTCCCCAGGCAGCAAGTCTTCCAGCAGCTCTCAGGCTTTCTGAAGCCCCAAGGTACTCTTTTGAACTACTTTAAAATACACCCACAACACACACACACAAAAAAAATCCAAACCAAATAAACCCAACCAAACAAAAAAGCCCCAAACAAACCCAAGCCCTTTTCCCTTAGATTTCAGATAGCCAGCTTCAGCTAGGTGGAGAGGTCATATTGATGTAACATACCATTAAGCAAAAAGCAGTTCAGTTTGTCAGGTGTTCGTGAAGTGCTGTGGGAAGTTTTCTAGGGCTTTGCGTCACTGAATAAACTGTCACTGCCTCACACAGCAGAAATTAATATTAAGGGACCAACAGTGCAGTCTATGCTTTTGAATAATCACATATATGTAAACAAGTAATATTTTTAGAATACCATACACTTCCCATACGCTGTTTAAAACAATGGCCTATTAGTTTCAACATACAAGTCTCCTCTTTCCTGCCTAGAAAATAAATAACTGCTGAGAATGACAACAAGAATTTGTTAAGAGTTAGCTAACGGAAGGCATTTTTACCATAGCATATTAAATAGGTTATTATACTGCTATTAACTTAAGTAACATTTGTGCCCCCTGGGATAAAAGAAAAACGACTAGAGATGTTATTAATCCAAACAAAGCATTTGCAAAGCTTGAAATTTCCTTTTTTGGGCACTCATGAAGTTCTCGTTTACATTCGCACATAAAGAGCTGCGGAGGGGAGAGGATCCCTCTCATGCAAAGCAGGAAAAATTGGTAGCTGATTCCATACAGTTTAGGATGTGGTGTTTTCTCAGCCTCACCAAATCCTCTCCCATATTTTGGCCTGCAACTATCTAAAGAAGAGAGAAGCATGCATATACAAATCAAATCCAGCAGACTGTTTCTAAACTATTGAGAGGCAACAACTGCTACATGAGTAAATGGAAGTTGCAGGTGCAGAAGTTAAAACCGTAAATTAATGAAGTCTTCTCTTTACAAAATTGAGCAAGTAACCAGATGGCATAACATTTTCAGCGCAAAATGAGAAATAAATGTATAGGCACCAAAAGAACGAGATTAGTGATGAAAACAATTTCAGATGCAAGTCACAGAGAGGTATGTAATGTGATAAAAAAAAAAGTTTAATGCTTCAGAGAGAGGTAGATTTTCTAGTAAGTGAAGCATGCAAAATTAGTGACAAGTTAATTTTGCAGATGTTAAAGCTTTCTTAGAACTATGTGCCAGTGCTTTATTTTTCCATATATGGTTTCTGAAATATTTGCATAATACAGAAGGTGCTTCATGTTCAACATTTGGAGACCCATTTTAAAACATTTCACACAAATCTAAAAACATTCTTCCTGGTAAAATAAACCATGCAAAAGGAACCTAGTCAGTCATTCAGTGACAGGTGAACCCCCCCAACAGAAAGCAAGCTGTAATTATGGCAAGTCCTGTTACTCTTTAATATGGTCTTAAAAAGAAAAGTCTGTTAAGGGTCCTGCTGTAATATAATAGCTGCTTACAAGATGCTACAATTAAAGCAGAGCTGTCATTTCTATAAGGAAACCCCATTCCAGAGATTTACTACTCAGCCATAAAAATTTAATCTCAGCTCCAAGACTTTAAAAAAAAAATAAAAATCAGAAAAAAACCCTTCAGGTCTGGTTTAATTCCTTTTCTTCAATTTTTAGAACATTAAACCATAGCAAAACCTTTCTTAAAGATAGAAGACTTTACAGCTGTGGAATCTGAACACCTTATTCTGCCCCCAAAACAGAAATACTATCAGTAAGGGCAGAACAAGTTTTCTTTATTATTCTGTCACTTCTGCATCTTATTGGTTTGGTTCAAGACCTTTGAAGTCCTGTATTTGCCTGAGTACACAGGTCTGTGGCCTACTAATAAAGTGTTTACACATATTGAACTATATAATGGTTATGTTTTTTCTAAACCAGTATAGTTACATCACTACTATCCCTCATCTGGTGTTGTTCTGTCCTCAGGGTGCGCCTTCTGACAACTGTACTTGGTTCCCTTCCCCACCTGAAGGGTTATACCAGCCTAAGCACGCTTGCACACGCGTAACTGCATCTACCCATGGATGGACAGTGCAGAAGAACAAAGCAGTGGCACATTTGCGTGCAAACACAGCCAGTAACCTCTAAACTATTTGCCAAGATTGTTGCTGAGATTTCCAGTTGGTGCCAACTGTGATGGCAGGCTTGGGTACGTCATCCTGATGAGATGATGTTAATCACTAAACAATTCCAGAAGGAGCAATCATCTGTGAGCAACTGCCTATGTAACTCATAACAAATACTTTTTTTTTGCAGAATGTTACCTTTTTCTATATATCAACCACTCACAGAAGAATATAAAATTAAAATATTTATTCCATATGTAAATTATTACTAAACTCTACCAAACAGCTCTCTGTGATTCAGCTGTTCTTGCTGCTATACTGGTTGGCTGTAATGACTAAAAAAGCTAAAATTTATACAATCTTGGTTCAAAGTTCTTTTGCTTGTTCTGATGTTTTAATCAAATCAAAGAAGAAGGTTGGTTCAATATATTCTTAAAAGAATATCCCTTAGCTATAAATCACAGATCATTACCATTATTACTTCATTGTTAAATAACATATGAATACTGTCTTCCACATCTGCAGTTATTTCACATTAGACTCCTAAAGCCTTTGAGAGGTGTGCACAAAAATATCTTTTGTCAAATTTATAGCATTAGTCGTTTTAATAAAAGTTAATAAAAGAGAAAAGCACTGAAGTTTCAAAATATCTTCTGAAATTATGTAAGTGAAACTATGGCTGGCTTAGTCTTTAATGCCACTATAAAAAGGGGAGTGAGTGGAGCAACTTGAAACACTACACCGACATTTTACTCTGGAGAAAATGTTAGTTTCAAATGTTAGTTGCTGATTTGTTTTAGCATATCTGCGGGCTTCTCTAGCTTTTTGCATCATAATTTTCAAATGACCACCTCTTAATAAAAGAATAACTGTTTAAGGAGCTCTAACACATCAAAAATACAACACAAGGTGCTTAAAGTTTTACAGAAGATAAAATATGCCTTACAGAAAATGAGCCCATACGATGGTTTGAATGAAGTCTTGGAGTGAAGAAAAAAGGAAATAGGTAAGAAGCCAGGAGACAAACGCAAACCTTGACTGACAGAATCCTGTCCATACAGGCAATGCACAGATAAACCAATTTAACTGTTTCAATATTCATCTTTTATCCTGAAGTTCTACATCACCCACATGGGCCAAAAAGATAGGAAAAATAAGTAAAAGATGCGACTGAAAGGGGGACAAACTACTGGTGTGAAGGTAATCCACTCATATCCCACATGAAGAATTCTAGCTATTCCTCATTCAGCGAAGTCCGATCAATAGCACCCTCAGGAATGGGTGCCGCACTGGATGCTCTCATAAGGAGGAGCCAAACTACAAAGAAAAGAGAACAATGGGGAAATAATGGTCATCCTCTGAAGAAGGTGGTAAGAAAGAATAGCTCTCTAGGGCAGCCTATAGCTCTGGCACCGTTGACTGGACTATCACAGTCTTTCTCCACCATAGACCTTGGATGCAATGAAAAATCTCCACAGGTCTGTGGAGATGGGAAGGGAAATAAGCAGATAGAGGATTTTTTCTAAACAGGTATTACAATAATGACTCAGACCAGAATTTATTTGGGGCACTTTTTTTAAAGCAAAAATAGTTACCCAGAGCCACTGCCTAAACTGCAAACGGGCACAGAAAGAGAGGGTTATACCAACCCAGTGTCCTTTTCTCGGGAGCAGCCCTGGGAGTGATGACTTAGCCAACAGCAGAACAAAAATGTATCTGTCCATTTGTAAGATGCAATTTTTTTCAGAGACCTATTAATGAATATGTCAAGAAATTAATCTGATTAGTTTTCTGTGATTTTTGTGCTTTTTCAATGTTTGGGGAGAGACAAAGGGAGAAAATGTGAGAGGTGTATTTTTGCATGTGTGTTTTTGACCCCCACAGAAAAGAAACAAAAAAAGTATCTTTCCTGCAAGTCCCATTTAAGATGTACATCATCACACTACAGCAAGCTTTACTTTTTGTGCAGTGTTACTTAACTCAATACAACATATATGATGAACGAGGCTCTCTTCCATGCCAAAATTGCAAGTGACTGGTGTTGAATTCGATCCCTTCTGTAACTTACTGCCCTCACAGCACCATATCAAGTGCCCCCTAATGCTTACTGCATGGGTTTGAGTAAATTGTCCGCAGTCAGCCACTCAATTCCTTGCTGTCTGAGCCACTCTGGAGAGATTAACATGTTTGTTAAAACAATAAAGAAATCTGCAGCTCGATTTATTTGCATATACATAGCTATATATGATAGTTCAGGTAATCTGAGTTTACTCCCCTAAAAAGACCAGGCAGTGCATCCTCACATGCTCAAGCCATCTGGAAAGATATTTCTTGGTTTCAATCTACCCATACTTCTAGAGACTAAATGTTCTGAAATCTGGAGATTTTATGCAGATTACTTAATATCCTGCTTTGCATATTTGATGATTCATTACCTTATTTACATAAATGACAACAAATGGTGCCAATTACTAGCACTTAAGTCTGAAAAGGCTGCAGCACAGAGCATGCTTCAGGAATGCAGCAACCGCTGTTTTCTTTATTTCTGGCATATATTTGGGGGTGGCATCCAGGTTATCCTGATCACTCCTTCAGCTTCCATCATTAGGTATTGCTCATCAGGAACATAAAGGGAAAAATGGAATACAGTGATCAAACAACAGACAATAGTAGATGGCAATGAAGCAAAGAAAGCTGAAACAGTAGTCTTTCCAGCCAAGAAAAACCTTGAAAAGAACCAATAACGCTACTATTAAAACATAAGGGTCTATGAAGTATGTTATTAACAACCCCAAACTATTTTCTGCATGGAAAACTAAACTGGAGACCATGCCAAGTGCAATATATAAACATAAAATCTCATTTGAAAAAAACTCAATGGCTATTTGTGGAGGCAGGTTAACACAAGCTAAAATAAAGAGGACACTGCATGACTAGCATTTCCACCTACAGCCATTAAGGAAATTGGTAAAATAATGTTTGGAATGCATACTCTATTTCCCAAAGAGCACATTTTTTACTGTGCTCTACCAAACAGTGTTCTGTGATCTGGCTGTTCTTGATGCTATATTGGTTGGCTGTAACAACTAAAAGAGCTAAAAATATACAGTCTTAGCTCAAAATTGTTTCATTTGTACTGACGCATTAATCAAGTAAAATAAAAATTTAACTTCAATATATTCTTGATTCATCTTAAAGGGTTAAAATAAAAATGATGCAATAAGGCCTGCTACATAAAGAGCAGACAGACGTGTACTTAAAAACACACACAAACCAAGACAGACAGAAACAAAATAGGCAAAAATTAGTACAGGAAGAACAATAACTCCCCTCCAGTAAGCCCTCCTGTGCTACTAACAGGTACCGGGGAGGCTTTAGCAAGCCTGACCTGAATTCCCTGCAATGAAATACAACCACCAAATCTACCATGATATTATATGGACCATAAAATAAACAGAATAATTCAGACCCTATTAAGAATTAATGTTATAAATACTGACAGCGACTCTTCATGATGTCCCTCATTTTAATAGTCCTTAGAATGCCTTTCAGTGAAAAGGTCTGTATGGGGGTGGGGGGAGGTCTGGAGTAACTTGGGTCAAGAAAATTAGGTTTCTCAGCTCAGTAAAGCCTCCTGTGAGGGGAAAGGACAGGATCTGAGTAACTTCCATATTTAACATTAGAATTAAATGGATCTCTTCCATCTCTCCTGGCCTTTAAAGATCAGTTTGATTATGATTTAATCCCATGTCAGCATTAAGTTTTGCAACTGGGAAATCAAATAGCTCCCAGATAATGCATGAATCTAAAGAAAACTACGGCCTTATCCTTTACATATAACAAATTTGCAATGCTAACAGCCATAAAACATAGTAAAAACAGAGGCAGTGACCACAAAGCTAGCCTCAAGCAAGTAACCTCTCCAGGTCTAAAGATGAGACATTAATTAACATACGGCAATGTCTTCAACTGAATAGAATAATCCCATTCTCAGTCACTTGTCAAGTAGTATGACACACATCTTTTGAAGAGCAATATTATACAACAACAGAAAAAAAACCAAAANTTTAATTTACAATAGTTTGGAACATTTGCTGCCTAAATTTTTCCTACCAAGCTTCCCTGCAATTTTCTCCAGCACAGATTAGCCACCTTCTTCCACTAGCAGCAACTACCTCCATTTGTCTATTCTGCAGCTAATAAGATCACATTCACTTACCCCTTAGTAACACCGATTTCATTCTAGTAATTAAATCCACCCATTTAGGGTTCTACACTCAAACATAATTGCACAGGTAATTTAAGTTGGCAGAACCTAACCACATAACAAGAGTCTGGTCTATATTCAGGATTTAATCCTATACTTTCCAAGTGCCCTATGGCATATTTAAATTATCTTACAGTAGCTGCTATACTATACATCAGCCTTGGTCCCATCTCTATCTCAGTCACCAGAGTCTGCAGTTAGAGTTGCTCTTTTGGTCATTCTTTCCATTTATTCTATTATTCTATCTATTCTATCTATTATCAAGTTTTACTGCACTAACTACGCTACAAAGCCAATCAAAAAGGAAGCCTTACAGTTTGCAGGGTGATACCACCCATCAGCGCACCTGAGACATGATGTTGAGGAAGCCTGGCAAGCATGGGCACAGAGTGGTCTCCTGGGACAGGCTGGGGAAGCTGCTGGCAATTTGGGGCAGAGAAGAGGGGAAAGAAGCAAAGATTCAGCAGAAGGCAGAGAGT
>VZTV01017870.1:817-14545 GCA_013400875.1 Anhinga rufa | reverse complement strand
GGTGCCTGGAGCACCTCCTCCCCTCCTTCACTGCCCTTGGTGTCTGCAGGGCTGTTTCTCTCTCATAGTCTCACTCCTCTCTTGTGACTGCTGCTGGTGTTGGGCAGCAACTTTTTCGCCTTATTAATTCTGTTACCCCAGAGGTGCTGCCACCATTGCTGATGGGCTCAGCCTTGGCCAGCGGCGGGTCTGTCTTGGAGCTGCTGGCCTTGGCCCTGTCGGGCATGGGGGAAGCTTCTAGCAGCTTCTCACAGAAGCCACCTCTGCAGCCCCCCTGCTACCAAAACCTTGCCATGCAAACCCAATACAATATTTAGAAGTATAATGTAGACTCAGGGTAGTTTTGCCTTAATATATTTAAATCTGTTGTATGAAATGATATAAAGAAGTTGGCCAAATGGGAAGACTAGGAAGGGAGAGGGAACTAAAACTAGATTTTAAGGTAGAAAGATTAAATGCGACTCAATATGCCCACTGTAAATTTTAAAATTTAATAACAGACCAAGTTTACTCTTTACCTGTTTAAACGGATCTATTTTGTGCCTTACTTGGTTACATCATTCCCTTCGCTGAGAGCGGTTTAGGACCATATAGTTGAAATGCTTTCACCTACTTTTATTTTCTGCCTCCTGCCTGCTTCTGCTTTGTCTCCAAACATTGCTTCCACACTGCAGCAGTACCCTTCTTTTTTGATGTTATATTTTTCTAGTTGTAATTTGGTATTACTTATCATGTCCTTGCATTTTACGTCTTTTATCTAATATTTTAGAATTAGAATCTACTATGTAATTTCAACTCTGTGCCATTAAAACTCATTTTTTCTTTTGGCAACTTTGCTTTGCAATTGCAGAATGTTCACAAAACTGCTCCTGTTGGTCAAATATAGTCTTCCTTTTCTCTAGTAAAGATAAGTTTCAGAACTGTCTGTTCAACACATGGTCAATACTGTGTTGTGGAACCTAGCTGAACTGAAAGGCCATTTGATCGGCTAATAGAAATTTCTTCTGTGTTTTTTTTGACACTCAGGGACCACAGTCAGGACTGAGAGATCTGTGAACTCCCTCTGATTTTTTTTTCCCTTTCCCTGGGGGAAGGATGCATTTTCTGCAGAGAAAAAAAGCTGTGGATGTCCTATTTCTTTTGCCTTGCATAGGCCTGCCCTCTGCTTCTTAACAAGTGGCTTTCAGTGGAGTTTCCAGACCACTGTTCTCAGGTAAAGGCCATCTATTCATTTTAGTCCACAAACACCTGTAACAGAGGAATTATTTTGGGTCATGAGTACCATCCTACCTCCAGTGAAGTTGAGGGAGAAGGCTTTATGTTCACTTTATCAAGTGATACAAGAACTGCATAATTTTGTTCTTGGCTACTTCCCAACATGAACCATCTTCAAGTGCTTCTGAAGGCAGGTGGGCATTGTCGCTCTCTGAACATAAAAAGTCAGTAACTTGCTTCTGGCCTAGTAGTGAGTCAGTGCCAGAATTTAGATTCCATGAAAACTGCTCATCTCTGGCCACTGTGCAACAGTTTATGTTCTCTGTGGCAAAATTGGGTAGTTTTGCAGTACACCTACCTCTCACTTTTCTTTTCCCAAGAAGACAGGGTTACCACTGCTGGTTTCTGTCACGTTCTCCATCCCTAGGATGCTCAACATATCAGGCTTTATTTTCACAGTGAGTATATGTCATTTGACTGTTCACATGGTTAGTCCTCTCAAAGAGAGTGTTCACAAAGCAAGGCTCCCTGTCAGAAAATATGCAGGAGGCATTGAAAGAACTGTGAAGTTTTTGGTGTGTTCTTTTGACAACGTTTTTGTCACATAAAAGTTTGGGAAGACTTTCCAGTTTCAATAGTCCACTTTTTCTTGTCCTATGACCAATTTGATTTAATCAATGTCTCATTTTATATCTAAGATCTCTTCCTCAAATCATATGTGCATACAGCCCATTTAGGAAAAGGAAAGATGCCTCTTCTACATCCTGGAAATCTTTTCTTTCTGAGTGGATTATTTTATTTCACTCTGAATGCTACATTAGAAACAGATGGCAATCTCTGATCATTTATTGGTGTTTGCACATCTTAGTTTTATTTTCCAAGGAAAGCAGCTTTACACAAATATGCTGTGTATAACTGCCGGCTTGTCTGACTCCAATCTAGTAACCAACTTTTTCTCTTTTCAGCCGAATTAGAAAAGAGGGAGCAGGGAAGAAAGAAATGGGGTGACAGAAGTCTCTTAAAAATTAAATGCCTAGGATTTTGTGAAAATTGGTATCCGAAGAAATCTTTTGAATGTTTGGTTGTGCAAAAGTGATGGACTGGAAAGGTTACCTTGGAACCAAGTGGACAGTGACCACGTTTATCTAGATTGATGGTTGGGGTTTTTTTTCCCCTGTGAATTTTTTAGATGTTCCCGAGTCACTTTCCCCGAGTCACCCACCCTGTTTTCTTTATTTTGTGTGAACTTGTCTTGTTTCTGGGTTCTTCGGCCCTGAGAATGTAAGTTAGTGCCTTGGTATACTTTGAAAGGGAAGATTATAAAATCTTGCAAACTCAAAGGTTTGTAAGTTTGATGAGATTGTTGGTTCGTTTATTTTTTTTAATATCACCTGTCCCCTCCAAAGAGAAAAAACAAAATGGATATTTCTTTAGCAGCAGAATTTACTTCTATTTTACACAGTCCCTCAGTTACCCTTCTTTGGAGGAGTAAAAAAAACCTTGAACAATTCATGAGCCATGACACTTAACAAGAGGTTTGCTGTCTTTTCTGTTCTGCCATGAAAGTACACAAAAGTGTGTCTGGGGGGTGTCTGTTCTGATGGATCAGTTACAGCGTATATGTTCTAGTGTGTAACGCTATAAAAGGCGTGACCAAAGGTTGAGTTTTACCTTCAGGTCTGGGTGCACCAAACAACATGGTTTTCCCCATCTGTAGCTTTTAGCATCCCACCTCTGCAATGCTAATGATACACTCTGCTTCCAGTAAGGAGAGGTTAAAGGTTTGTCCGGAATATGCTCCTGTGTCAGGAAACCCAATTCTGGCTAGAGCTGCTGAGCACTCTTCACGTATAAATAAATGTGACATGTGACCCCACTGTGTCATTAACTGAGCTGTTAATTTTAGTAGAATCAAGAGTCTCAAGACAATCATGACTAGTCTTATCTTTTCTTATACCTGTGACATATATGCACCTGGACACAAGCTTTATTTTCATTTGCTAACTCCAAAAGGAGAAAACAATCTTCCGCTCTTGATTGTCCAGTGAAGTGAGGCAAACATGCCTTCTTCCTAATGTTTTCCTTTTTTCTTACTAATAGTTACTGAGGTTTACCTTTCTTTAATCAGTAAATACAAGACTCGTGATTGCCTCCAGTTCTCCTGAAAGGGATCTTTAAGGATGCACAATGGAATGAGCTGAAGAACAGAGAGGAACAAAATGGAAGTAGTGATCTTGGGCCAATATATTGGGTCTAGAATTTTGTCCATCCATCTCTGTCCAAGTTATCTATGAGGACAATGCAACTAATGTTACTGTAGTAGGAGAAATGGGCTTTCAATAAAAGCAAGGGATTGCTTTGATTTCCCTTGTGAAACAAATTTCTCCATTGAAAATAACTGACTTTCAGATAATATGTTCCATCTGAGATGCATCAAATCAAGAATTTCAGGACTAACAAGGCTTCTGAATAATGTTGTCTGAGGTGAAATCTCTTCACTTCTCCCTTTGTTCATGTTCTTCCAGGACAGTAACGTTTTGTATTGTAGCCTCTTTAATTTAAAAAAATAGTGCCCGAATACTCTGTTTGTCCACTGAACACACAAGCAAGTGGACAATGCTTTTGTTACCAGTTAGTTTTGAAAATACTTTTTGTTACGAGTTAGTTTTGTTACGAGTTAGAAAATACCACGTCGTAGCTCCCTGTTATTGCTGAAATATTAAATGACAGCTTAAAAAAAAAAAAAAGGTATGCAAGACAGCTCTCCAGGACTATGTTTCCTTGATAAGCAAACAGGATTTTACTGTAAGTTGCTGAGTGTTTAATCATTCCTGTTATGCATTATACCTTCTGTGTTTGTTAGGGATGAAAAAGGAGAAATGCATCCTGTTTGGATTTGGAATACAAACTGCAACGCTTCATTAGTAAAGCTCGGTAATGTTGATTATCTTAAATAGCTGTCATGGAACAGAGTATGTAGTCATCTAAATCACCGATGCCAGATTCTGGGTTTGTTTTCTGTTCCAGATTCTGGGTTTGTTTTCTCTTCCAGGCAATGTGGCTATATGGAACCTATTCCAACTGGGGAACCTTGTCAGCAGGTACTTGGATGAAGAGTTATGCAGCATAAGGATATTATTTCAACAGTATTAGAACATAAATACCTCTTCTGCTCTGTCTTGGATTTATCCAGCTCCTCCAAAACTGAAAAGTTTTTGCAGAAAAGAGCAGGGGTGTACTCTTTTGGGCCATAGCAGATAGCAGGATCCATTTTTCTTGCTCTTAATGGTTCAAGAAGGGAGGAGACAGCACAGAAAAGGCAGATAAAAAAATACCATGAAAAATCAGATCTTTCATCTGGGTTTTCTTAGCAGCTTTTGGCTGGGAAAGCCTTGATTTATTCATGATTTTTCCATTGGTTTGTAGTCTTGACTTATATTAAGAAATTTTGCCATTCTAACAGTCTTTTTGCTTGCTGTTTTGTTCCATTCCCCATCGATTCTTCTCTTCCACTCCACTCTAGTATGCCTAGTTTAGGATCAGGATGTGCACAGATGCTGTATAGAGGAGACAGAAGTAAGAAATGGTCAGCAAAGAAACAGCAGAATTGCTCCAGTGTTTCAGTCAGTGATAGCAAAAACAACAGCTCCCTGATAGATTGAATAGTGCAGAGAGAACTCACCGTGGCAAAAAAAGAGAAGTTAATTTGGTGGCGGAGGACATGTTCCCTCCCATGTTTGAGGCTAGTGTCTGACACTTCATAATCCCAACCTGATTGCATCTAACACTTTTGTACATCCACCCATAGTCACCACAAAGATGTCATCAGCAGATTCTTAGTTTTGCTTGTTTCTGAATGTGTGAGTGTGTGTCTCACCAAAACCTGGCATAGAAATACAGAATGCTTCATATCTGATCCTATGGAGCTTCGTTTCTTCTTATGGCAGTTAAAAACTGTTCCTTTGTAACATTATAGAGAACAGTTTCAAAAGTAGATAGTGACAGATTAAAGTATGTGCTAAATTCTGTTGACTAGAATGCTTTTCTAGCCTAGAAAAGAGTTTGATTTATGAATCCGGCCAAACTGTGCTTACTATTACAATAGCAAATTTTTAGGTTTTTAATGTTATCACTAACATGTTATGCATCTTCCAGTAGTAGCTCTGCTGATAAAAATAATTTATATAATTATTAATATAATTTAATATTATTAATATAATTATTAAGAATGCTGATTAATATAATGCGAATCATGAAAGGACAGATGTCCCTCAGAGGCGTTATAAATACATTTCAAATGGAGCTTCCGTTCTTTCTGTGCACAAGGTTTTTTTTGAGGAGGGGGGAGGAAGGAGAAGTTGGTAGTGATGATGGTTGTTATTCTTTAAAACATATGCTCAGCACCCTGTAAGCAGTGTTTTCAGTCAGAGAGTCATAGGCATTCCATAAAGATTGATTGCTTTTGCAAGACTTGAGCCAAATCAAACCAGATCAATTATGCACCAACAACACATTAGATAAGGGTATGCATGAATTTTCTTTGTGTAAATTTCAAACAAACCAAACAAATCTGCTGCTGGTTTCATGCTAGTAAAAATAATCTGTGGTGTGGGGTGTATGCATTTTGAATTCTTGTGGGATTTTTGTTTTTATTTTCAAGGTATCTAGCTAATATTTTTGGTAATTTGTGCCAATAAAAGTAACTAAAAAAAAGTTTTGGAATCGTAAAGCAGAAGCTATTATATGGTATCTGATTTGAAATTTTAATATATCATGCTGTACTACAGTGCATTCTAATTTTGTTTATAACATTTGATTATCATGTCAATTTACATCCAGGGTGGAAGAAATTGGCTGGATATCAAGCAATAAATTTTAATAGGTTCACCATCTGC
This sequence comes from Anhinga rufa, assembly GCA_013400875.1. Taxonomy (NCBI): domain Eukaryota; kingdom Metazoa; phylum Chordata; class Aves; order Suliformes; family Anhingidae; genus Anhinga; species Anhinga rufa. Next base: position 8,435 of record VZTV01017870.1, on the reverse strand, counting down.
ATCATTTGGTATGGCATTCAGTGATTTTTGTCCTGATGTGACAAACAAGTTATCATTCTTCAGGCACTGCTGATCTTCACTGTTTTGCATGACTGAGCTAACTGCATGTTACTCAGTCCCTGATGTCTGATCTGCATGTTATAACAACCTCTTTGAGGTAGATATGATATGAAACACCAAAATGGCACAGGTATACTCTACAAGAGCTACCACTTCTAATATCTTTGCTACGTTCAGAAACTGGTGGTAGAAAAAAATATCTGTCAAGAACTAATAGCCCAATTGCCATTCATTAGTGGTGCTCAGGGATTCAGACAGAATGAAAAATGTGGAGAGGTGACAGAAATTGTGTATTATGATCAATAATCCTAAGTAAATGGCTTGGATTTTAGTGCATGTATCAGATTCAAGCCTGCATGCTTTAACCATAGGAACAGCTCCAGTTTATGATAGTTGAGTGAAGGGTGCTCCTTGGCAGGGGAGCATGGTCTGACATCCCTGCTGCATTGTAGGCTGCCAGACCTCAAAGCCAGGGTTTGCAAGGCAGTGATGGCAAACAACATCAGTACTGTCTGATATTGTGTCTGTAGCAGCAATCTTGAGAATCTTCCTGTGCAGGATGCTTTTGTCCATTATGCATCTGGCCTGATCGTTTGGTCCATGCCTGCAGGCCCCCTATGGTGCTGTGCTGGTTTCGACTGGGATAGAGTTAATTTTTTCCTGTAGTAGCTTGTATAAGGCCGTTCTGGATGTGTGCTGGAAGCAGCGCTGATAACCCAGGGATGTTTCGTTCCTGCTGAGCAGGGCTTGCACAGAGCCAAGGCCTTTCCTGCCCCTCACCCCACCCCAGCAGCGAGGGGCTGGGGGGGCACAAGGGGTTGGGAGGGGACACGGCCGGGACAGTGACCCCAGCTGACCCCAGGGATGTCCCACACCACGTGGCGTCATGCTCAGCACACAGAGCTGGGGGAAGGAGGAGGAAGGGGGGACGTTGGGAGTGATGGCGTTTGTCTTCCCCAGTCACCGTTAGGCGTGATGGAGCCCTGCTGTCCTGGGGATGGCTGAGCACCCGCCTGCCGAGGGGAAGCAGTGAATGAATTTTTTTTGCTTTGCTTTTTGTTTTGCTTTGCTTATGAGTGTGGCTTTTACCTATTAAACTTTTTATCTCAACCCACGAGTCTTCTCACTTTTACTGTTCCGATTCTCGCCCCCATCCCATCAGGGGGGAGTGGGCGAGCGGCTGCGTGGGGCTGAGTTGCCAGCAGGGGTCAACGGGTGCTTACAGTATGTTGATGCAGTAGTTTCCCTCCTGCTCTAGAGTTTTTGGATGGCTTATCAGCCAGCTCCATGTTAAAGTCTTGGAAAAAGTGTCACAATGGGTACTATTAAGCAGTTAGAAAGTGGTGAGCTGGTTTGCAGGCTTCCTTTGAGCTTCCCACTAAAATGTGCACACTTCCATGCTGTAGTCTTACGCTGCAGCCTTCAGCCTGTCCTGGGTCAATTGCAAAGCAGAATATGCTGCTCTGTGCCATGTACTTGGAGAGTATCAGAGCTAGAGAAGAATAAATCTGTAAATCTCTGGTGTCTTTCACCAAAGGATTGAGAAAGACAAAGCAGACAGTACAATCTGGGCAAAACCAGCACCTGCATGCTTTGCTTGGTATGAAGTTTCTGTTTCAGTTACCACTCCTCCTCTTGCTACTGCAACAGTGCCAAATTTTACCTGCATTGCCATTCATCAGACACTTCCAAATTAGGTTTTTGTACTTTAAGCGATATGTAAGCCTCTTGGAATGTAATGGCCAATAGCAGCGTTATCCAACAATAAAAGAAAGAGTTGGGGAACTCCTGGTGTAGGAGACATTCTACCCCTCATGTTTATTCTTTCTTATCCTAAGACAAGTCAGAATTCAGTAAACAGATTTCACACAGCCTTCAGAGACTGACAATGAAGAGCAACAGTTAATTAAACAACATTATTTACAGTGTCCTCCTGCATTCAGAACTAACACTTTTTTTCTGTTTATTGCTTTTATATATAAAAAACTCTGATTAGCATGGAAAAAAAAAAGGAAAGCAAGGGAAAATAAGCAGGTTGTCATAATACATTGAGGAAGGCTACAGGAATAATACAGGAAAATGGAGAATAAAAAATATATAACCTTGTTATGCTGAGAATTTGACAGTGCACAATATTTCAGATGAGAAAATAAGGGGAGGGAGGGAGATGAAGAGAAGACAGACCTTCATTGCCTACAAGCAGCCAAATTTCTGTTTAAACCCTGCAGTGGAAGCTTCAGTGACTAGCATATGATGGAGCAAGCAGTCCAAGCGAACTATAATCTCTGAGTTTTTTTGCCAACATCAACTGGCAGAAGAGGGAGAATCAGCACCTTTTATCACTTTACTTTCAAATTGTGGCTATCTACTGCCCATGACCAGCTGTCATCTTGCAGCTTTCCTTTGCTTGCTGTCAGAGGTTGAGTGGATGGACTCCTAGAAAAAATTTCAATCATTAAATAGCCTGAATTGTAAATCTGTGTTTATCCAGATTTAAGCAACTGATTTCTTTTAGATAACCCAACCCTGCAAACACAGAGACTATATGTTTACAAGTCATAAATTATCTATAGTGCCTTTCTTTGTTCTTAAATGGATACTTCTAAATTCCAGCTGGGAAGCAGTGAAAGGGTTAATTTTTGATCTTGTAGCTCTGAAGAGAGCCAAGTGCAAAGAATTTCACATGATTAATGCCAATGAATAATTTCTTCGTGTTAATAGAGAACAATAAAAACATGACTCATTCTCCTAATAAAGATTTCTTTAGAGTGACATAGATGTATGCTAACATTAAAGAAATCTGCCACAAATTGATCTTACTCATCAGGACCAGTGTTTTTTGTTCCACGTAGGCAGACAAGAAGGTGAGATCTGTTGGTGGCTTTTCTTTTCACTAAGATGAAAAATCAAACCTCACAAACTTTTTTTCATACACAATCAGATATCATTATATAAAGAGCCAAATTCTGCCAGTAGGTTACACCTATGAGCTTTTCATGAGGTCTAGATCTCTTGTAGATTCTTCATAGAATGAATATACTCCACTGCCATCACACCATCTTGATTTCAAGTTCTTGATACTTTAACCAGTTGAGTGAACCTCGTCCTATTAATGCAAAAAAATCTAGCAGAGGGATTGAATGATTTCCTAGATTTCAGCTTCTAACCATTTGTTTTCTCCCCTGCTTTTTTATACTGTGCCCAAAAGCTATGTTATGCCATAATTACTGTCATTTGCTGTGGGAGATGGGGAGGGGAGAAGATAAAATCTAGCATGGACATGGCAACGTCTTTAATGTTCTTTAATGTCATATTTTGGGTTAAGTCTTTTTAGTTTGGCTGCTAAAGATGATTTGGAGAATCTCATGCAAGCTGCTAAATTGTAAAGAATTGTTGCCTTTAAACACAGTTTGTATTGTGGTACCCTATAAGGGAACCAGCCATAACCTTTCTTCCCATTGTGCTAGATATAAACCAAAAACCTCTCTCAGGAGTTTACAAATGCTAAACAAAAATTCCTCACGAGCAGGATATAAACTGGCTTCTGAGTCCGTGAGAGCAGGACTGGAAACATTTAATTGTACTGTTAAGGAGAGAATCATGACATTTTGTTATTCTAGTGTGTATGAGAGAAAGATCTTAGATCACGGCTGCTTCTGAAATACTGTTTATCTGTGATGTTTGTAGAAAGAGGGAAATTATAGTTTGTGCTCTAAAAATAGCTCATGTTTATCAGGCTATGACAGTCTTTTTGGAAGACTGTTACTTACGTTAGCTAAACAAACAATGCTAATCAGTTTTGGCTTCTGGAGTCTGCATAAAATATTCCAAGCACAGACACCTTACCAGTGCTGACTCCAAGTACTTATTCTTTTTTTTCTCTTTTTTTCCTCTCTCTCTCCCTCTCCCTCTTTTTTTTTTTTTTTACACTTTTGAAAAGTAATTGCTACTACTGGCACTGGTTCCCTGAGGCTAGGCTCCTGCATTTAAATTACTGACTTGTCTAACTCTTGGTGGCAAAGATGCTGGTAGGCAAGCAAAATTAGCACTTCAGTTGCTGCAAGTACCCATCTAATACCATTTTTTTTCTAGAGATTGGAAAATTCATCAATGTTTCTCATGTAAATAATGCCTTATTGGCACGTTCTCCCAAATTAAAGAAATGTTTTCCCATTTTCAGGATGGGATTATTGCTTACGTCTTTGAAATCCATCCCATATTATGATAAGGAATAGTGTAAGAGGATGGCAATCTTACTTCATGGCATTATGTGCTTCATCTAATCTGAGACCATTTATACATTATTATTTCACATACGCATACTTTTTCCCATTTAAGGTGTATTTTTGATAAGGAATTTTTGTTTTCTTGCAGCAGGTGTGCTGACACAAAATTCCAGAAGATGATAATCTCTCATTTCTGTAGAGGATATTCTCACCTTTTACAAGTATTCACAAACTCTAGCTTTCAACAATCCCATGGAATAAGCAAAACAATATAAAATTAGTACAGTCACCACTGGGAGACTGTTGTAACCTACAACTTATCTTGCTTCTCTCCTGTATCTGTGCTTTATGTCACAAATGTATGTCTCTCCTTAGATGGAAATGCTATACAAAACCAAAACAGCTCAGAGGTTTCTACTTAGCAGAATAAGCAACGGCATCTATTTTCTAGTCAGCTGCTGCATACTGTGATTAAGAGAAAATGCTCAGTTCTCATAAGGATGTTGATTATTCCCCAACTTATCTCAAATGACTAGTTGCTGATTATATTCTAATGTGTTAAAATGTTTTTTTTTCCAGGATTTTTATATTCAGAGATAGTGGCAAGGAGGGGGGAAAAAGCCAATAAGCTTTTTATAAAACAGCAATTAGTTGTGGTTCTGTGCAAAGACTCCAGTGGGAGTTCCTCAGCATTAAGTGGTGATTCATGTCAGCATAACCTGGTCCTGTCATAATTTGCTATATTACTCTTTGTTTGCACTGATGACTTTTTGCAATGTATCAAGAAGAGAAGAAAAATGTAGTTGTATAATGTAAGAGACTACCATCAGTTTGAAATGTAAACGGTGTCTGGTGAAACACAAGTTTATAGTCCTATGGTCAAAGTGAACTTGGTGCCTTTACATTCATTTCCCTGCTCAGTTCAACAATACCTAATCCTTTAAAATTTAATGGAGAAAGATTCTGATTTACAGAGAGCCCCCTCAAAACTAAGAAGCAATGTTAAGTGCCACATTGAAGTAGAAACACATGATTTCCTGTAACAAGCATACACAGGATTGCTCATCCTTGTTGAGACAAATAGGTCTTTCATGGATCTCCACCAAAATTGATTTTGATAACTTGCATCAAAAATGCTGATTAGCACAGGTACTTGTTCTGTTTAGTTGAATGAAAAGTGCTTACTCTTTTTCTAGCTCTGCAAAAACAGGTAAAAGAAACCAAATGAACCATGTTAGTGGCTAAAAACTTTGTGAAAACCAAAACTAAAATAACCATCTTCAACATATTGCATAGGGGAAGAGGGGGAGAAAGATGAGGCAGGATCAAAATGCACATTGCAACTCTTGTTATAGAGCTGAGCTGCAAGTGCAGTGCTGACCCTGAGATGGGCAGATAGCTCTGTATCTCATTCTCTCTTAGGCTAGAGGAATTCCATCCTATCAACATGGGCCAGACAACATCTTAGTTTAAAATTTTTATCAGAATAAGTATGTCCATTCAAAATGGTTTTTTAGTTTGTTAGGTTTTTGGGGGGGTTTGTGAGTTTTTTTAATGAGGTAGCAACTGAGAGGGAGGAGCTGTTTTGTTTCCTCTGTTCAAGAGGTCTCTCAATGAAAAAGGTTTTGCAAAGAATAGAATCAGGTCAAGAAGCTAGCACATGATTATTATAAGATCTTCCTATAAGGTGTTCCTTCATCAGAGAGATGCTAAAGTAGGACTAAATGAACCCCTATTGCTGTAGTTGGGAGAAGTTTGGGAGTGGGGGGAGTATTGGGGTTTTTTTCCCCTTTTGATAGGCTGGAAATGAGCAATATCTGCCAGCCAAATGAAAAACGAAGGGGTGAAGTCTAATGTTGCCAGCTCAAAAGGAGCTTCAGAAACTTCAGAAACAAAAGCTGTTTTGTATACCTTGTGATAAAAGGGGAAAAAAATGCAACTTGAGACAAATGAAATTTGAAATTTTCAGCCTACATATCCTAAAAACTTCCAAGCCTAGCACAATGTTCCCTTTGAGTCTACTGCTATGCTTTAAAGCCTTTAAAGTTTCTTTAAAGTTTCAGGACGAGTAATTAATTACATATTATCTCTTAATCTTGGGAAGAGTTTGGGTATGACAGGAAGAGAGAGAGGAGTGGTTTTAGTTATCTTGGTTTGACAGATTTGAAAATGGAGTTGTTATTGAGGCAGATCATGTAAATAAAGGTGGCAGAACACTTAAGGCGGCTCTGTGATGTTTAGTGTGGTTACAAACTTTTAGAAAAGTCCTAAACCAATGAAAAGCCACAGAAAATTAAAAACTCAATGGGACCACTGTTGGAAGTGGTGAAATCACTGTTTTGGAAATGCCTCTGAAAGTCTCGTGTGCTGTAACCATGTTACTGAACGCTTTTCCATGATCCATTTAAAATGTTGGACAAGACGTAATGGATAAAAAGAAAACATGAATGATTTATAATGAATTGCATTTAAGGAAATCTGACTGGATATTCTCTCTCTTTTTCTCTAACTATAAAGTTATGGTTTAAAAAAAAGGTATAACAGACTGTCTGATTAATAAATTGCAATCAATTGCAGTGCCTAATTATCTCCTTAGGAGGTTTGAAGAGAAAGTAATGGATGAAGCATGCTTTTCTCTCAGCGTGAGAGGAGCTGGCTAGAAGAACTTAGCTTAAAAAAAACCAAACAAATCTTCACTATAAGTGAGGAAAGGAGCACAGTCTTAAATAACAAGTGTGCATCTGATTTTCTTGTTTAAATCAGATAAATCCAAGGGTGTGATGTTTGTGTGGAGATAATTGAAAGAGTGGTTTAGAGATAAATGTCTTTAAAATTCTATCAAAATCCCAATAGACATTATATTTCTGTAAAGTAACCGAGGGGAAAAAATTGTAAAGTATTAGGGGGTCTTGTTAAAAATTTGATATATGCAGTAAGTGGCTTATAGTTCCCAGTGGTATAGATGGAGCCATTAAAGGAATCTAAGCTTGCAGTCCAAGGGAAAATGTCATCAGGTTTTTAAGGTCATTGTATGCCTAACCTACAGGAAAAAATTCTTGAAAAATATCCCCTTTTATTAAATACAACTGGCTTTTTCAAGGGTTTCTCTCCTTTTTTTTTCCCTCCCAACATACCAAAAAGGGAATTTCTGAGCTTGAACATAAAACCCCACCTTAGCTTTTCCTTGTGGTTTAAGTTGACTGTTTCATTTTGCTTTTTTCAGTAGCTTAGGAGTAGACACATGGCCAATTCTCTTGTGATTCTGACTCACATTTGCGAACAGACAAAATGGGAAGTGTCTGAAAGAGTTACTTAGCAAAGCAGTCCATGTA